>DVXP01001235.1:0-15742 GCA_018235645.1 Junonia grisea | reverse complement strand
GAAATAATAAGAAAAACCGTGACAAAACGGAAAAGAAATTTCACTATAGTTTTAAACGCATCACTGCACTTGATTGCTTTGAGATTATAATAGATTTTTTAGACCTTCTAAAAGACATCTTACAAGCAATTTTCATTTGATATTTATGCAAATGTAGCGAAAAAAGTTGATTAACTACGACTTGCTAAGGATTTAAATGAAATATTTTGTGTATATTTAAAAGATCGTTTAAAAGATCGTTATAAAATGTATGTTTCCACTTTTATACTTTTTATTATTACAATAAGATTGCAATTAACTATGACATTTTAAAGTTAATTATTTTATTTTTTATAATTGTAATAATAGCCATGTCATGACAGCTATTTTACTTTTTGGGATAACTATTTTTCTCTTGTACCTCCATTAACTTTAGCTCTATAATAAATTTTTAGTGACTAAATAACAAATTCATTGTGTAATTTATTCCACAAATCGGTTACATTTAAATATATTTACAAAATCCTTTTAATCTTATCAATATGTATAGAATTTAATCAAAACGAAGTAACGCAAGATCCGCGCAATATTTCACTAAAACCATGTTAGTAGATGAATTAACAAATTTCCTTGTTACAAAATAAATTATTCTTATTCATTGACGAAATTCGTAAATTATTTAATTTCAATAGCCTTGACGAATCGCAACAAACATTTAAATCAAACATATTGTGCAAACGACATAATCTCCCTGATACGTAATTACGTCACTCCATATTATTTTTTATAAAAGTGACTGCATAATCGTTGCATCAACACTGCGAGTATTTAGTATCGCGATTGAGAGTAATTATCTAAAATTTTTAATAAAATATCGATTTTCTGTATATACAAATAATAATATTTTTATATACAAACGGACGCAACGAAGTTTTAAGAGTTTTAAGATTAAGTACATACTCCGATATGTGATATGTATAAAGTGAAAAAATAAGTTTTTAGATTTTCCAAAATCCCTGATTCACGTGTAACCGTTTACCGTCCTGTTATTTTAATTTGTCTATTTTATTTTCGTCCGTCATCATTTTATATAAAACGAATATACAGACCCCTTAATAACGGCCAAACTTGTAAACAAAATCACTACATATATTATATAACGATTCTATATACTATATTATTATAATGGTACTCACCGATGCCTCCTTGTGTTAATATGCCGCACCTCTCGGCCGCCGCTGGACTCGCCGTCGCTGCCCGAAGCGCCCTCCATCGCGTGACTCGACACAGATTTGGTCACCTGAAAACATATTTACGTATTATTACGTGAAGTGAAAATTTTATACGTCTTTCTGTGAAATTTTTCTACATTTAGGAAATTTTGTCCTACATGAAATTGAAACCTGTTTGCCCCTCACAGGATTAGAAAATTTTGCTCAGAAAAACATCCCATTATTTCATCTGAACTAAATTTACGTGTGCTTTTCATGGCAACTGGTTTAAAAGTTACTTAAAAATGTCACAAACAAACATATTCACATCACTTTTATAATTTAAGTAAGAATGTTCCAATATTTTAAAGTTAATGGTCATATTGTCTTTATATCTGTCGATCTATTAACATTGATATATCCCATCCATCATACCTATCTAATAATATAAATCGTGACTGACTTAACTATAATAATATATTACATTCTTAACTAACAATAAATATCAGATATGGTTCAAATTCAAAAATTAACTACACACACATCTACTAAAAATGATTTTTTAATAATTAAATCCTAAACAGCTGAATCTATTTGTCAATAAAGAAAATTCCATCACATGTTAAACACATGGACATGCTCATTAATTTAAACAAAACGAGTCATATCCACAAGATTTATGTCCATCGGTGACATCTATTAGACTAAATATAGTTTTCAGTACTCAAATAAACAAAGTACATTATCATAAGTATGAATATAATGTATAGAAACTTTGTTGCTTTACCGTTGTCGCATTAATTTTTTTTTCGAAACGTAAATCAGTGAAGTTTTTCGCACATCACGTAAGTCAAAAATGTCAACTTTTCAGGAGAGCACAAAAACCGCGCAATTTTATTTGAGAAACTACAATAATACATCAGTTAATAGGCATATCAGTTTTTTCAGACACTTGGTTTTCAATTTTTATAATCGATGGGTGGGATGGGATGTATTTCTTAATTAGAAAATGGCATTACAGAAAGACGCGTGTCACACAAAACATAATTAAGAATAAGATGCAACTAAAGAAAATCTGTCTCACCGCTGGTATATACTTTCGCACCGCAGCCGTTAACTCATCGATAGACTTCTCCTTCTTATCCGCTTCCAAGCCGAAAAACTTATTCTTCGCGGCTTGATTTAACGCCGATATTTTCAGAATCGGCGGTTTTTCCTCCAAAGATGCAACTTTCTCCACCGGCCGTCGTAATTTTGCCAACTGTATCGGTTCATCGAGTTTCTTCACGAATCTCCTGTATCTGGCCTTTTCTTCTTCGGTCTTTGCCTCTTCGGACGGTTTTCTACCAAGTTTGCCTAGCATTGGTATTTTAACATCTGGATTTTTCGCTTGGTTGATACGCTCTTTCAGTTCATTGGCTCCTGGTAGCTGGATCTTACGAGGGTATGGATCTTGGAGTACCCTCGTGAGATCTGAGTCTGTTCTGGATGACTTCAGCTTGTTGTTCTTACGCTGGAATCTTCTTGGTTTAGGACCTGGTATGTCTTCGGAGCTGTCTGATGATGAACAGCTTTTCTCGGATGATGAGACGCTAGATGCGGATGCGGACTCGTCTTCTGATGAACTGTCAATGCCCTCGTCTTTTAGACCCTGAATAGAATAAATAAGTGATTAAATACAGTATTTAACATCTTATATATAAAAATCACATGTTACGGCGTCTGTAGAAACATTTCATCGAAAGTGCTGCCTGAACTTTATAGATATTTTATGGTAGACAAGAGACTAAGTCGTACAAAATATAAAGCACATTTTTATAACTGATTCAAGTGTCTCTATCCAGAGAATTTAGTCCTAGAACTTAGACAAAGTATATCATTCTTATTAAAAGATTTAGTGACGAACATAAACGGGCCGCCTAGTATAAATACGACTAATGTTCTAAAAAATATATTTTTTTATAATATCGTTATAAGATTTAACTTTATTTTTACAATACAAATAAAAAAACTCACCTCCGAACTTTCTCCTTTCGTCAACGTCTTAGGTTTCGAAGGCACTACAGTGGACCCCGACTTCAGAATACCTCTCACCTCGGGCGTTATCATTCTTTGCGCCCTTTCGGTTGGCGAGTCGTCGTCGAGATCTGTTGGAAATGTATCATTTACACAAAGAACAGAAGAAAGCATATAATACCCGAATATTATAAAAAACAGTGGTAGTAGTACAATATAAAATAAAGCATTCGGTTAACGCATTAAAATCACCCGAAAAATACACTTTTGTATCGTGAAAGAACAGTGTCCTTAGTACGAGTTTTGACAGTTTTCGATATCGTATTTACTCGGTATTTTTGATTAATTAAAAATTAATTTTGTCATACATTTACTAGCAGCGTCTGTAACGGAAATTTCAATAGAGGTGCTGTTATTCAATTGTATGAAAGAATACCAATGGAAAAAGGCGTTATTTAAAACTTTCAAAACTATTATTACGATCACCAAAAATGCATTTGCAAAATCAACTCAGAAACAAAGTTCAACATTTCTTAATATACGATAATGCATCAGAAACAATGTTCGGAAAGTTGTGGGCCCTATAAATAAAAGCGACTATTGTTCATTTGCCAAATAAAACACCTGTTTTAGTGTTACGGAGTCACACTTTTGTTATTACGAAAACAACGTGCCATATCATGTTTTGCTCTCTCAAAATAGATTACCGTTTAGTGCAATACATATTGTACACAAAGTCAAAATTTTCAAGCGATACAGTTCAGAGGATGTTGAAATATTGCGATGTTATTTTCGGATATACGACTGGAGATTCTTATGGCTTCTGAAAGCCATTATGATATTTTTATCAAGCTTTTTATTGCCTTTTAATTAAGTTGAAGAATAGCATTTTATCTTTTGTTGAAATATTTATTTCTTATGGAGAATTATTTGATACACTTTATATCATTTAGGTTTTTTATTTGTATGTGAAAGAATGTGCTCTTTAAAGTTAGATTTTTATGTATATAAATTATTAGTAGGTAATACCATAAAAATAAATTTACGCGATTGCTCATCATCGTAAAAAGACGATTATAGTTTATATATGAATACATAAAATACTTTATACATTTGATCCCCTTTATTGAAAAACTGATTTCATTCCCGGTGCATGCAAACTGTTAATATTATTTTATGCCTAGCGAAAAGACGTCGAAAGGTGTTAGTATTTGTAGTGAAGAAAAAAATGGCCGCATACATAGAAATATTTATTAAGATCTTAATACATACATAACATTCAATATATCCATAAATAAATAATCATTAGAATTATATTATATCGTGCAATAAGAACATGCGAAGTAAAACCGTCCACTTACCTCGCGAATCTATTAAAGAAATAATTAGTGCTGAACCCAAGAAAGCAAACGACAAGCAGAAAAACCGACAAAAAATAAAACACAAATAAAAGAACTGAATCAGACCTAAGCTTCTAAATTTCGCGTTCTGCCTCATGAGATATTCTAATGACGTGTTTTTCGCGCTCGCCGATCGGAATAATTCCATTTTGAGTTGAAAGTCTGGGTTGCGAGGAACGTCTTCGTGAGTCAACGATTTCGTTAGCCTTTCATTTTGCTCCATAGCCTCTTGGACTTGACTGGCAAGTACTGGCATTGTTCTGAGTCTGGACGCTCGGGGCACCCTATCTTCTTTGGGCCTCGGCAGCCCAGCCATTGGCGGTTTGTGGGTTAGTTTCGCGTTGAACATCTTCATTTTCTCAGCTAGCGACATCTTCGCCGGATCGTCCTCGTCTAACTTAGCTGCCACCGGTGAGAGTGTGCGTATATACATTACATTGTGCAGTGTTTAAGAGCCCGGGACATACACATAGTCGAGGACATGCAAAAAAGAAACAAAAGCCGACAATCAAAAGACAGAAAGCGGTCCGTCGGTACAAAATGCGATTTACATGCTATTTGAGAACTTGACTATTCCAGAAACGTTACCGATAATAAGTAATGACGGCGTACAATTTGGAAAATAGTGAAATTATATGTACCTCTATGAATAAAATAAAAAGGAAATTAAGTAAAAATGGGCATTTGTACAAGTGAAATTGGCTTACCATCTTCGTCTCTATCTAGGACATTGGCGGTGCTTTTGGACTGTGCGAGGGAGAATCCTTCGCTAGAAGGGCTGGTAGTTTCGGGCGATTGTGTGGGAACCGCTTGGGTTTTGAACCGCTCCGTTACAGCTGACCCTTCCTTCAGCTTTGACCGACTGTGACGAAGCAGCGGTTTTGGTGTTCCTGAAATTGAGGATACATATAATTATAAATATTTGTTTTTCATTTTCATGTTGTTTTAGCATATATACACATACAGCAAAAGTTACATGTATTTATTTTTAAAATAATACAGAACAAAAAAAAAGAGCGTGTGTATGAATAATATTTAATATTTCGTGTACATTAAGGAATAAGCAAAATTGTTTTTATTGTTTTAATTCAACTGGCATTATTATTTTAACATGGTAATTAAGAATTAAAAAGGTTAGCACTATGAGGGTGACGTTTTCTAAATAGAAAAAACCCTCCCTTAAATATAAAGCGAAAAAGAGAATTAAAAAGGCAATTTTACTTTGATATCATACACAAAAATAAATGTTCTGTAACGAACCTTTAGCCTGTTGTTGTAATTGTTGCCACATACTGGCTCTAGCCACTACGCTGTTACTCTTCACCAGACCAAGGGCGAATCCAGAGTGATCATTAGTCTCATCATCACTCTGATGCTCCTCCGGGCTCCGAAGAGCTTCGTTCTCAGTAGATTTCCTATGACGGTCCATATTTATTAGACCCTGCTCTATGGACGTCGAAGACCAATCGTTACTGCTGTTCGTAGCGTGGTTTTCATGTATTTCTTGACTCTCTATCAAACCCAACTCCTCGCCTGAAAATCGATAATTTCAATATTACTCTCGAGCACGAACAAAAATAGACATACACAAAACACAGTATTGCGTGCAAGAAATTTAACTACAACGCTACATTGATGTTGAAACTAAAATTCTTCGAACAAATTTAAACAATATACAAATCATGTTTAAGTTGATAATTAACCAACAACCTTTTAAATGTGGCGGTGACAATGAATATTATACGTATTACATTGACCTAAATGAAAAGACAGAAACACACCGACAAGGTTAAGAAGAGTTTATTTTGAAAACCATCCTAATATGAATAGCGAGACAGTTCTAATTTTACCCATAAACATAAACAAACATCGAACTGTTTCGATTCCTTCCAAATGTTTCCTTTATGATCGCTGCAATAGTTGGCTTTGATTGCTCGTAAGACAAAATAAGTCAGTTACTTTCGACATACATCGTGCAGCGCGTTCAAATAGTTAAAAATAAATTTAATGCCTATTCAAACTGACCAATTGCTATTTACTAGCGGTGATTAATATCATCTAATGTAATACTAACCAGAATGCGGCCCGGAGTCGCGGGACGAGGCGCGATTGTAAACGCCGCTATCACAAGAAACGTTCAGGCTCCAGTTATCCGCTTCGGCTTGGTTACACTCGTCTTCATCCAACGCGCGACAGTCCTCGTCCAGAGCGACGCGGACTTTGTTTACTTCTTGTTCTATTTCGTCCAATGTAGATTGTTTTGCTTCGCTATCGGCACAGATCTTTTCGAAATCTAGAAAAGTAGCTTCACCAAAGCTATCACTTTTGGCAATGACATTTTTTAAGAAGCCGTTTTCCGCTGGGAGTTTAGCATTGAACAGGTTGGCACCGAGGGGTGGCGACTCGAGGTCTGCGAATGGATCTCGTTCGGGCTCCCCCACATAGGGGCCCTTGGCCGAGAGAACAGCACCGGACTCGACGGGACGGGTCGGAAAACTACAGCCCGCGATGCCGAACGCTTGGAAATTCGCTTGGCCCGGCTCCAAACTGCGAAATGAGAAAAGAAATGTGTTAATGTAGAGCATTCGTCGTTGGCTAGAAAGAGATAGTCGATATTTCAGTTTCACTTTATATGTTCCGATGAATTATAGCCTGAGTGATTTGGACTGGCAGCCTTGTTTATGGATTTAAAGGAGTTCGACACCATTGGCAATATATTCTAAATATAAATTTCCAGTTTGATATCGCACGATTTACTGCTGTGAGACATCATTAGTGCGTTAGTGTCGATATTCCTTATACCGTTTTCTTTTTTATTTTATTTGTATTGTACTAAAGCTCCTAAATTGCCATTTCTTTCATCTCAATACTGTACAATTTAATAAAATTAATGTTTTGTATACTTCAAAGATTACAGCAATAACATTTTTATTCTGTTATTATTACAAACCAAACCAGCATCGTCGTAGTCAAAACAGAGCATTACAAAATAACAATTAAGGGCATCCAGAGCAAGCCGCGTCATATGTTCTGGTCATAAAATATTGAATGCCTGCTGCGAAGCACAACAGAGCCAGAAATAGTGCTGACCCAGTAACGACTGGAGCGCTTATTTCCGTCATCAATATACCGTCCCAACTACCAGTGTACCAGTAAATGCTACCAGGACTGATGTTAATCACTGACCAGATAAATGCAATCGCAGACGCACAAAAAAGACGAATTATATCGTACCAAATTAGATGAGACCGATAAAATGAATGCGGCATTATAATAAAAATACAACCACGAAGACTTATAGCCTGTTAGAATTCCATGTATAAATAACGACGTCTCGGATATCTCGCTTAGTACGTAATTCAATAGAACAATTGACCTTTCAAGAAGTTATCACATGGGATTGAAGAATATGGAATAAAATCAGCAATCGATATTAATTTCGGTTATAAAGGTCGAAAATATGTCAACAATACATATTCTACGAAAAACAATAAGGTTAAAAACTTACAAAACAAAATGTGGCCATTCTTCAAGTACACGATTCATCTCAAATTGAAATTTATCCATTTTATAGTACTTCAAAATAGATATACATTCAACAGAGCCGCACAAAACAAATTCAATTGTAACGCTTTCAGACTAAAAATGATTCAAACAGTAAACCGAACCACAAGATGATGTCAGACAACTGCTCTTCACAAAATTAGCATCAAATGTTTACCAATATTACGAAACGGTAATTAGAAGACATTATCTGATTAACCATTTTTATCCTTTCAAGAACGAAAACAATAAGATCAAACACAAGATAACACTACGGAAGAATATATGCATGAAATATGTATTATTAAAAATTGTACGGTCAAATAAGTGCATATTATTGAAAACGAAAGCAATGATACTTACTAAAATTTTCGATATTTTTCACATTATGAAACTAATTGAGGTCGGTATATTTTTAACTTGTAAACATACTGAAATAATATTCGTATGCCAGCATAAAAAACGAAAATTGTGGAATGTGATTTTTCGTTTTAAAATAATGACTGTAATAACAAAACGTTCTTATTTTGTTGTGTTATTTAGGACTTACGATTCCTGGAGTTTATTACAGTATGTATCTTATCTACGAATGTGTTTAGTATATGTTATGGCTGAAATATATAAAAGATAATATTATTTTGGTAAGAAAACCTTACTTATTTCATTTCTAACAAAAAAAGAAAAAAAACCCAAAAAAGTAAAATCATCACATTTGATATACGCCCACGCAACGCATTTGCTCATCAAAATAATGGCAACTGGCCAAGATTCAGCTTCTTACACTACAATCGACACAAAGCATAATCACCTTTGTGCCGGGAAAACACTATTTAAGGACACCATCCATGCGGAAAATGAAAATTACTCAGAGTAAAGAAATTACGAAATTTAGAAATCGTTAAATAAGGGCAATGAGTTTGAAATTGTACTAGAGAGATTAGAAATTTAAAATCGAAAGCCAAATTTCATGACTCATATAACAATAATAGAACGAGCCTAGGATAAGACTTTCAACTGCTAACGAATTGAGAAACCTCATTTTTTGAAGTCGTTTAAAAATTAAATTTACTTTATATTTAAGAAATGAATCAAGACTCACCTTGTAGTTATCGATCTCATCTCGTCTATTGTAACAGGTTGGGTTTTGTGGCGTTCTTTATCACGATTTTTCACTTTGGATGTTGACGGTTGATCTTTTAGGAAGTGATCTTTTGTGAGAGCTTGTTCCATGCTCTTTATTCGAGAGGCAATCGATGGAAAAGTTTTAGAACTGTTATCGTTTGTAAGTTTGTCCCGTTCCCAAGTATCACAATGTCCGTTCTCACAGGTTTCGTCTACTTTCAATCGGCGATTATTTAAAATCGAGAGTAGTTCGTCGTTCACGTCACACACCAAGCTCATCGACCGAGGGTTTGCTTTAGGTCGCAAATTTCTCCGTCGGATTACTGAACTTGGGTAATTTTCTTCCGGGTCAGCCGCGAGATTCATGACTCGTCGCGGTCCGGCCGCCAACAAGTCGTTCGCATCGCTACTGAAATTTGTCGCACTAATATTCACATCGTTGTCTGCACAGAATGAAAGTCGTGGGCGCGGAGATTGGCTGCGTTCCCTAGTGAGACTCGAGCCTCTCTGCTTTAAAATTGGTCTTACCGGCGCCTCGCATTCTGAACCAGAATGATCTGAAGTTCGTGATCTAAGCAATGATGGTCTTCGCGAACTTCTGTCGTCTTCGCTCAGATCGAAACTAGAAGTATGTCCCTCATCACCCGATAATTTTTTGGAAGACTTTAGAATTGGTTTTTTAGGTAGATCAAAATCATGATCATCATGTTCTGTTAACTTTTTCTTCAATATAGGTTTTGGTGTGTCCGAAGACAAGATGTCTGGTGATGGTCTTTCTTCAGAAAAACTTTTTTTCTTTAGTATAGGTCTTACAGCTTCTTTATCTTCCTCTACTATCTCAGCACCGCCTGCAGCTGCCAGCAGCACAGCTTGTGCTATAGATACATGGGATGATGTGGTACTGCTACTTGAACTTGAATTAGATTTGCGTTTTAAAATTCCATGCGGTTCAGGAGAACCGTGAGAGACATCGTCATTTAAATGGTCTTCCTCTCGACTCATTTTTCTTTTTAAGATACCTTGTATTTGTCCGTCTGGTGATCGATTCCTCACTACATCCTCTAATGATGATCTTCTATTTTTCAATATTGGTTTACACGTGTCACATGAACCATCATCAGCAAATGACACTTCTGGACTACAAGATCTTCGCCTCGCGACTTGTGACTCATCCAAACTACGACGTTTTTTTAAAATACCTTGACGTTGCCGGTTTTCTGAACGGCAATTTCGTGATTCAATCACACTTGGTGAAAAAGTAACAGGAGGAGAAGTTATAGTATTATTAGGAGGATTTGTGATATTATTTTCTTCATGAATTGATTTTCTTTTCAATATCGACACAGGCGTATGGAGAGACGTCGATGAATTATCTAGACGGCGATTATGACTAGAGGAATCATTATTGAGATCAGAAAACATTGCACTTTGTTTTTCAAAATCGATCAGTCTCTGAGCTGCCGTGTCTATATCTTTTAATCTCTCAGAAACACCTCTATTTATAACAGGACGTTCGTTAATTAAACCATAATTATATGTATGATTATTATTATTTGTTTGTTCAGATGTCGATGGAAATAAAGACTCATAACGAGGAGGATCTGGTATAGTTACGTGTAACTTATTACTAGTTAAGTTATTTGATAATTTGTTTACTCTATCTAAAGTTTGTTTCGTCAAAGCAGCTAAACTGTCCATTTCTTGAGATAGTCGAGAGCTTGCATGTGGTCTAACGGTTTCATGAAGTGTAGACATATTTTCGTTATTTTTTAAATTTCCTAACTCACCAACATTAGTATCCACTGTTGCATCCGTGTTCAAGTTACCATTCAATATAATTTTACTAGGTATATTTGTCGTATCACTCCCACCTTTCGGAGAGTTATCTAAACTAGTCAGTCTTTTCTTTGAATTATGATATTTTTCTTTAAGACTTTCACTACCTTTTTGAGCTCTTCGTTCTTTACGACTACTTTCTGGATCACTTTTAGATTTTTCGGGACTCCTACGTAAAGACCTACCTCTAGGGGACTCCAACTTCGTTTTTGAATTATCCACTTTCGATATAGTTTCTTTTATTGATTCTTGCTTAACGGGTGATGGTGAGTTATTATTACCAGATTTTTCGAGGGCCTTTCTAGACAAAGGTATACAACTTGGTTTGTTACCGATTTCAATACTCCGTCGTTTATCAGTACTTTTTGTAGCGGGCGACTTGTTGGAAACTGATTTGAAACCAAATTGTAAATTGCTATTTTTAGGTGATACTTTGGAAGACTGTTGTGAAGTTTCAATCTTGAGATGCGGTGCTTCTAGAGACCGACGGTTCCTTGTCTTTGTGGTAGTTCCTGAAACAAAATAATCTAATGTTAATTTTCATGGCTTTAAATCGTAAATAACGTATATTACAGATTCAAACGGAAGAGGAAATTGTTAACCAACGTGCGTATTGTTCTACTCGAGTTCAGTGACAGCTGCGCGCACGTCGATCGTGCCGTTTATCGCGATATGGTCACCGGCTACTGAACGACCTCAACACGTGTTGCATTGTGTAATATAATTGTTATAAAATATTACAGGTTTATTTCTAATAGACTTTACTCCATAAAGTGAGTCATTTTAATGTTTATTAAAATAAGTTATATGTGTGTACGTATGTAAATAAATGCAAGTTTGTAATGTAATATAATAACAGCGGAAACTTCTGTATAAACTTAGTATAATTAAGTTGCCTTAAATATATATCCTGGTCCATCTTTTAACAATACATTTACAAATTATGTCAATTTTGCTATAGTGTACACTTTATTTTTTCTATCGATGAGTTAGAAAAATATTTTATTATTGTAACTGTTCAGTTAAATTTGATATAACTTAACATCAAATATTGGTAGCGGAGTCCTCAATGACGTGGAAACATGACTGTGGTCAATGTGGTCGAATTCAACCTGCATACCATATCTGATAACAATAATTCTACCACAACGGAATATTGGAATATTAAATGAAAATTTGGGCTAATAGTATAATATAGTACAGTCTCAATGACACTAGTGAACTAGTGTCGTTCAACGTCTACAGATACAGAGATCTTTAAATATAAACTGTAAAATAGTATGTAAATAACTTCTTTCTAGTCAACGGTAGCAGGCGCCAAGATGTCATTATGATTTTTAGTGAGTTAAATAAAATTTTCATTACAACTTTTGTAATAACAAAAAATATTGTATTTAAGCATTTTTATCGTACAGGGATCCATTAGCAAGAAACTTGATCCTGACAATCTTAGTATTTACATCCACTGACATTCACTCGGAATTACACTTGCAAATGTTAGCAGCGAAGTGATAAATTAGAGAGAAGCATAATCATTTCTATGAATAAATAAACACCACTGCATTTATATGCAACAGCACTTAGGTCTAAGTTAGTATTACATAAAACAGATAAGACTTTATTAGCTGTTTCTTTAATTACATCTATTTTAATAAGACTTCCTTGGATTACTCGAAGTATTTTAATAAAACAGACGAAGCGAGTTATGTTAAATCTAAAGAAACATAAGCTAATGAATGGCCGTTTGATTTTTTTTATCTTTACTTAGTATATGTATTAAACTTTCAATATCAAATCAATTATTCGACGGGCTAGACGCTAGAGCATTGAAACAAATATTGTCAAGTGCGGATTCAAATTGCATTGTGTAAAAATTTTTGACTTGTTATAGACTCTATAGACCAGTGCAGATCCCTTCAAAACTGACGAAATGGGAGAGAAAATTATAGTAGAATGAATCCCGTTCCAAAAGGTAGATAATACGACAAATATGATAGGAAAAATAGGTCTTTTAATTATCTACAACTTTGCCATACAACATTTTTTCATTGGACTCGTAGTGTAGCCGAAAATCGAGATAAGCCGTTTTTTAGTCTTAGACCCTCCCATTTCCCGAACTCATATCGCCCGCAATTTATTTTTCCTATCATATTTGTCGTATTCTCTACCATTTGGAATTGGTTTCATTCTACTATAAATTAATTTTTTTCAAAACCTATTTGCACTGGTCTACTAGGCAAACGTTCGGTTTTCAGATTCAGTTTCCTAACAAAATTTTCAAATTTTGAAAACCGAACGCTCCAATTACATACAAAATGTTCGACAGTTCGCGCACACGTCCTTAATGTCTTCGTACGGAAAATAACTGAAAAAGTGATTAACTCGGTTGAACACACAGAACCGAACTAAAACCGAACGTTTGCGTGGAGCCATTAGGTTAATATTATATAATATAATAAATAAACTTTATGTGTTATTTATTTACTTTATTTTGGTTCCACTCTGACTCACGGGGTCACGTAAAAAACATCATAATTTAATTGTTCGTTCGTTTTATCGTCATCACGGCTTTCACAGAAATCCATTAGCTGCCGTTAGTAATTGTATAACAGTGACTATGTTTACTTGCAATATAAATTTTTGTATGACAGTAGAATACCTACTTAAACTTTGGTGAAACAATATAATTCCAATTAATGAATTCTAAAAGTAAAATTGTTTTTGTATTGTAAATATATAATTATATATGTATACCATTTTTGTAAATAAAATCTTCAAAGAATCGGCTGTAGAATCAACTGCTCTTTAATAAATAAAAAACTTTATGATAAAGAATTTATGAAATGATGATTTTAAGCTACAATAAGATACTCCAACGTTTACTTACGAATATTTTGAACGAATTTGTTTACGAAATGTATCTCTCATCAACCGGTAGATTTCATGTGGTATAATTATGGTAAACGCTCAGTGTATCGGACAAAACGTTAACATTATCAAACGAGTCAAATAACAAGAGACGAGGGTCCGGAGTAAAAATTACATTTGACAAAGGCAAACCTAATACTTCGTTTGTCCTAGTTCGGTCACGTTGTCACAAAATAGAATGTTATATAGAAGAGTGTACCCACACGTTGTGTAGGCGTCGATGGAGGCTTTTGTATTTTGTATACCGCTTCAATTTTTTATGAAAAATATAGTAAAAAAAAAATTAGTTCCAAAAAAATAAGTCCGTGGTTTATTCAAATAATAATAATAATCATTACTTCAAGGTTTTGCAAAGTATTTATTTATCGTAGGTTTTTATTTGACATTGTGACTATTAAACTAAAAGAATTATATAGATTGTGATAACATATTCCTATTACTTTGATAAATTAATGGCCAATGGTTACAGTCATGGAAAAAACCTTCTTGTCAAAAGGTCTTGTCAAAGGTTGTCTATTAATGTAACTCGACTTTGCGTTAAACTTCTGCAAAGAACTGATTTATTTCGCAACTGTTTCAAAACTCTTAATAATTTAAAACTCGATAGTATTGTAAGAAGTTTTTAATGAAAATGTTTAAAGTTGTTGTTGTTATTTAATAAAGTTATACCTTTCTACAAACAACTTTAACGTCAAATAATAAGGGTTATTAAAATTATTAAAATGATGTAAGGATATTATGAAACTGCTGTCGCCCACAGCTTCGACTTTTTGATATGTCGCACCCGTGAAAGAAGAGTCAACTAACTCAAAATATCTAGCACTTCTAAATTTGCTCTAATGTCTAAAATTTTAAAGCGCATTTTCAGGTAAACACATTTTTTGACTTAGTTGACTCTTCTTCTAGGGGTGCGATGTGATAGAAAGTCTGTAAAGACTACATCACTGCTTCAATTTCCATAAAAATCTATATCTAATTATTGCGTCGAAGTCCATAAAATATCCATTCATCCGTGCATCCTTTCTTTCTTGTTTAAAATAGATAGTAAAATAAAAATATGGACGAATGTAACGTCTTAAAACTAGTAGTAGAATGTAACAAATAAAGCCCAAGTTTGAATCTTCGCAATTATAATTAATTAATTTTGTATTTAGGCGGTTTCGCTCTCCATGCTTCGAGAAACAGGTGTTGTTTAGGCGACAACTTAATATAACTATTAGGTGTACATAATTTAATGAGTTTTTTTAGCTTATTAATTATTATTATTATTTCATGGCATGTTATTTATACTACAAATTTAAAATAAATAAATATATACTATAAAAATAACTTAAGATACAGATAATAATGATAATAGAACTAAGTTAAAAACTTTCATCAGTCTTAACTTTATGATAAAAATTTAATTTTCATCAAAGTAAATCAAGTTAAGTTGAAAATAAATAAAGATAAAAAAATGAAATAGAGTCGTCAGGGCACGGGTTAAAATGTCGTCGTCCTAGACAGATGTGGCGAACCCGTGTCTTTTTTTTCAAGGCAAGGTTTTCCGACCTCACCTCTATTTGTTATAGGGGTGAGGTCGGAAAACCTTATATGAGATCTGAAAAAATCAATTTTGGTACCACAAATCATATTTTTCTCTTTATCATACAACACCAATTCAACATTTTGTCTTTAATTTTAAATCTATAAATCTTTGTAGGTAGT
>DVXP01001234.1:0-15745 GCA_018235645.1 Junonia grisea | reverse complement strand
GTTGCGTTAAACAACTTGACGAGTTGACGTTTAGTCATTCAATTGAATAGCGGATTCAACAAGATGACTGCGACATACATATTAATCCCGGGCAAGGAAATGTTCTTGAAAAGTTCCTTAGACTTTACTTAGGTACTTGTGATTAATTTTTTATTATTGTGTACCTTTGTAGAATTATGTAGGTATGTGTGTACATAAAAAAAAATACAATAATGCCGTGAAATTTCCACGTGTAAAGTAAGAACCAAGATTGATCCTTAACTTATTTGTCCTCAGAAGACAATTTTTTTTGCAAAAAACTTAATTTTCAGTTACCCAATTTCTTATTATTGCCGAAATCTATACCTACCCTACCTATTTTGTATCCTACAAAGATAAGTACGTACTATCATATCTTTTTTTTCTTTTAAACAACATGACGCTTTGATATCAGAACTGGAGACCTTCTAGAACGAACTTTAGTGCACTGGATTCAAAACTCAGGCAGTGTACAATTGTAATTTATCTGCAACTATAGTCCTGAGGCCCTTAGTCCTTAATGACGATATGAAGTCACTTATAGTTTGACATGTATCTAATCAAAAACCTTTGTAATTTTTAAAAATTTTTAGTTTCTGAGGACGATTTTTAAAGGAACAGTTTTTTCTTTATCTTACCTATAACGATAAATGATATTGATATCCAAGCTGGTGGGTGTAGGGATGGAAAATGCTAGAATTATAATAAATAAAATATTTTTTACATCCATTTTCATTGCTTTTTTTTAAAATAATGTTTACGCGGCAGTGTGAAAAAAATGTGATGAATGAAATTGTAATAGGTACGTGATGTGATTAGGTACATAAAAATATCAGTGTTTTTATGATAGATATTACGCATAGTACGGTAATTATCTCGATTATCACCTAATTATTATTATTATTTTAATTTGTGAAGAAAATGCTGGGACGTACCTATTATCGGCCTGCACCTACTTTTGTTTAAATCTTTTATTGGTCTTTGGAAAGTTTGTTTTTTTTTTCATTGAAATTGAAACATTTTTTTTAAATCAATGTGTTTTAAAAATGATACATTATTGAAAGTATAAGGTTAAAAGTAATACTTTATATTAAAAGAAATAATTTAAGTCAATATTAAAAAAATTAAATGTACAACTTCTTTTTTAATAAAAATTCATACTGCACTACTACTGCCACCTAGCGGTGAATAGATGTCATCAGTTGAAAACTTGCGCCATCTAACATTTTTATTGCTGTGTATTTTTTTATAAAAAAGCTAAATTGTATTAATTAAAAATGGTGTACTAGACTGGTCTTGAGAGTAAAAATTTCGTAGTCGCTGTAAAGATTTTTTTATATGTCATTGAATATATAACACCCTTCTTTTTTGGTCAGGGATTAAAACAGATTTTTCCTGACATCTATTGAGACATATTGGAATTATATTGTTGCTATGCACGTATGGAAAACATGATGTGGAAAAAAATAATTTAGAGCATTATTTTGTAAATTTTAGCAATAGGTACCATTTTTGGTACCTATTGCTAAAATTTACAAAATAATGCTCAAAAATAATTTACAAAATAAAGTTTTTTATAAACTCGAACTCTAAAATAATAAAAAAATTTAAGAGGACGATAGGACCGATTTTAAGTTTAAAACAATACTGGATTAAAACGTTATGAATTTTAGCATAAATAAAAACTTTTAGAACCTAAAGCGAATCATTTATATAATTTATACATTTTTTAAATTTAATGTTTAATTTAATTTAAACTTTATTACATTTACAGTGACATCTATGGATATGTTAAGGTAATGTTGCGAGTGAACTACGTAGTAGTTTAAGTAAAATTACGTAGATGGCGTTACCTCGAACTACAAACAAATTAACAAAGTTATAGAAAATTGGCGGCAATATTTTTTGTGTAATATTAATGTTCATTAATGTTAGATATAGATCGTGTAATTAATTAATATTAATGTAATAGATCGTGTAATTTTTAAGTATACTCAGTAATCAGTTTAGATTAATAGATATAGATTTTAACCAATTGCCGGAAAAATTGTTTTTTAATTCATACGTAGGCACGTACTAGATGCCCACAGCCCCACATATGAATTAAAATTTTTGCGGCGTGTGGGTAGGTAGGTATTAGAACTAGGTACAAAATAATATATGTAAGTATGTGGATTAGCGATTAATTTTATTAAAATTATGAAGTTACTTATTAAGCTTAAAGTTTGCCTAATCACTTAAGGACATTAACCAAGAAGAAATGGAGCAGAGGAACCTTAAGTAGAAATTTAGAACGGTGTCTGACCACTACTATATGTGTATTTTTTCAGTTAAAAGGAAATAGAAGATAAATATTTGCCAAAATAGCCTTTTGCCTGACTATATCTGGGTCTCCTTTATTATTCTAGACTGATTTTTACATGGAGCGATTGCTGTCTGACAAGACCGAATCCTAGGGCAGGTTAATTGACATTTAGACTAGAATATTTGTTACCTAATATGAATAGCGTTTCTTAGAATTTTTATAATTTACTCTAAATGAACTAAAACTTAGTTGTAGGTACACATCTAAATTTAAATCTTATTTATTTTCAAAGATTCAAATCTTACAGCTTTACAGCTGATGCATCTTGAATATGATGTTAAATTTGACTCCTACTCTGGGTACCGGTGCCAGGGATGAACAACGCTTGTGTATTGTAGTTTGAAAGCAGTCGGTTTGAGCATCCGCACACCTGGGTTGTCACCTTTTTTGAGAAGAAATAGAGTAGAAATAAAATATGTGATTTTAAGAAATAAGTAATGAGAACGAATTTACAAACATATTACGTAGCAATATTTCATTATTTTTAAAATAATTATAAATATTAATAATAAAACTCTAAATTCATAGCAATTTTTAATTAATTTAATTCAATTTTGAGTTTATCAAAAAGAGTAAATATTTTATAAGCGTACTCGTAATAGTGGTATTGATTGTTCCCTATTAGTGTTATTGTTAAAGGCAATCTCTCACAAAGGTAATACTCTATTTCAGGTTGGCAACTCGGCCTGAGTCGCTACAGAATCAGGGAAGTTCTAACAACATTCTGACTGCATTATTGAATATAGTACGAAAATCGTCATATTTTCTCTGAGAATAGTCAGTCAACAGACTACATGACTATACACCATACTCAGAGGCGGATTTTAACAATAGGTCAAAATTAGCTTTTCTAGGGCGGCAAAAATACAATTGAGGCAGACGACCATTTTTGCGAGAATTGTATACAAGATAGGGAACGGAAGGTGTCGACTTTTTTTTAGCGAAAATTATATATTTAAGATAAGAAGCAGAAGGTGTCGACCTTCCGCTTCTTATCTTAAAAATATAATTTTGTATATATAATCTTTTAGCACAATTTGCGTATGTCACATATGGGCGCCGTATGAAACAATGCTTAGGGCGTCACCTGTGTTAAATCCACCATTGGGCATACTTTCAGTGTGCGGTCAGAAGCGTAACCGTTACAATCGCTTAATATCTGAAAATATGTGAGCTATAATATTTGTTTTTATCGGCAAGGCCCTGTATTTGATAACAGCTAGCCTTATCTAATGTAAAACTTACTGTGGATTATGCAAACCTTACCTTAAGATTTCTATGAAATATAGCTTACTAAAGTGGATTCCAGAATTATTCATTCTCGTTTACTTCATTTTACATTTTTTATCTGAAGTGGTTTAGAATGTGTTATAGTTTCTTTCCTGTGTATTGTCATTGAAAATCGCGGCAACAGAACGAGTCGCAGTTAAGCGGTAAGAGCCCCACGCTCATTTAATCGAATCAATGGGGCTTCTAAATCGATAAAACTTCGCAACATCTAACTTGCTTTTCATCGCTATTAACGTAGTTTAAGACTATGTTTATATGCATAGATAAAATAATCCAAATATTGCTCAACATTGGTAACAAAACGTGATTTCATTATTAATTAAATATCCACAATAGATTTTTGTCATCCCCATTATAAATTGCTATAAGCAATAACCTGCATTTTACAGTAACCTCCGCCGGCCACAAACACACGGGAGGGGCAGCGGGTGCATGCGAAAGCGATCCTGCAGCCTCTCTGCGCTTCCGTGCTTTGACGGTCATTGCATTTAGTGATGTTAATCTCACATAAGACGATCCCCCCCCCTCAAGGAGTTTGCTCGGATGCTCGTCTGTACTAATGAAATTAATGACTAAAAAGATTTGATTGAAACGGTAATATAATTTTGTCGTTTGCCTTTACCTACTCGTATCTAGTTCTTTCGTGATTTATACATTTACATTATTTTGAAATTGACCGGATATTTGTTCGGAATGGGGAAGATGTTTTATATTTAGTGCATTTAAAAACACTTTAAAGACATTTGCCACTAGGCATATGTTAACAAAAATAAAGAAGAACTAATATTTATAGAAATATTCTTAAGGAAAAGTAAATAAAAGTCATTAGTGACCTTAGATTCGTTTTCATACATTTATTATCTTTTATCCCAAACATATAATAGCACAATTAACAATATAAAAACTTACAAGTCACCATATTTAGATTTTTTAAATTATTATACACATACTCATTAAATAACATTTAAATGTAAGACAATAAATTTCTTATTTACAATAACAAAAATATATCTTTTCTATCTTAACGAACAGGTATTTTTCCTTAATCTATAGTTAATTTGAAGTAACAACAGATAATAATTTTAGTTTATATTATTGTTGTACTATAAATTTTATTGAATGCCTTCTATCACGTGTAGATTACTGTATTGCTTTTTTTTAAATTTTCAAACTTAGAATATTCCTTTAGATTTTACACGTAAGTGAAGTAACTGTATTTGTAACTAGTTTGTTTATTTGTAACTAGTGTTGTCATTTGTATTTTATATTAACTTAAGTATTAATTTATCACAAATGTTTATAACAAAGAATGTCGATCACACTTATTTATTTTGTAAGTAATAAATATTATATACATATAATTTGTACACAACAATAAGCGTTCATAATTGGGTAAAATAAAAATAATTATGTACTTGAGATGATAAAGGCCCCCGCACACGAGAACGAACAGACGAACATTTTTTGTCCGTCACAAATAGAACGTATGGAAATGTATCGCTGTACATGAACGTACTAAAAATTCGCGTGAAAGGAGATGTTTCGTTTCGGTCCATAATGTAGTACGCTGTATTTAACGATTTAAATACTTAAAATAGCAGTTAATAAAAAAATCTATTTCATGTTTTATTCTCACGCAATAATTTGCAAATTGAGAAACGACTGCTGTCAAAGTAACATATCACTACAGACAATTCGCCATTACCATCCGCCATTTGTATTTGTAAGGTAACAACCTTACAATGCGATCTTACAACAAAATTACTTTTAATTTGCAATAAACTCTATTTTATTTATAGAAAAATTTTAATTACAAATTTCTTAGACTGTTATTAGCTATATTTCTATATAGTGTACTAAGATTTGGCCCAAGTTCCATATATTTCTGATACATTTCCTTTTACGTACTATTTTCAATGGCCAAAAAGCCTCGCCTATTCGTTCTCGTGAGTGCAGTTCATGGTCCGTACAATACAATATTATTACAAACATTTTTAAGTATATTAGTATTGAAGACCGAATATGGCGCAAGTGTCTAGTCTTTCATCAAGTGATTTGTCAATTCAGCCAGAGTTAATATATAAACAAGATGGCAAATCTGTGATGTTATTGACTTGACGGAAGTGCACGGAGTTGCGTCGTGAACTAATCACACTAGCGGAGATGACGCGTATTAGCGCAGGGATTAGGGGAGCGGTTGCCCTTTAAAATTTAAGCCCAGGCAATAGACATTTCAAAGAAAAAGAGTAGTAATTGCAGATTATAGTTGACTATAAAATGTGTATGTTTGTTGACATAATTTTGATAGTATGATATTTTTTAAGATGCACGACCAAATTATCGTTTTTTAAATCCAGAAAATAATTAAAAATATCCATACTTCAGATCACATTCTAACGGCATACACTTGAATTTACTGACATTAAAGTGTAATCCCTGAAATACACAAATTATACTTTGTTGGCTAACTCATCCCACATCTTAACAATTAACAAATATCTACAATACTAAAATTTTGTCATAAATACTCTAGTATATTAAGATATATCATATAAACGTCATAAGGCACAATAAATTAGGTTCATACATATATACATATATCAATGCAATAAATTCTTATGAAAGTCCAATCCATTACCCTAAATATTATATAAGAGTTGTAACGTACTAGCGGTTAACAGCGGGGCGGATAACCGCGCGGCTAGCCCTTTACCGGTTTAATATGTAACCGTTAATTGTAAATCTCTAAGTGCGTACAACCATAAGCGGTTACATTTAGAAAAGTGACTAGCCTAGTCATACGCCTCCGCGGTTACACGCTTCGGGCACAAATGACGTTTATATGTCATACCGAGCTGGTCCGTGACCCGGGTAGAAGGCGGGGCAGATGAAGTATCGCGCGGCGTGCAGGGCAGCGCGGGCACAGCCCCGCCAGCCCCGCGGCCGGCCTCACGTGCCCCGCCTGCCTCCGTTCACCCCCACCCCCGCCCCCGTGCTCGTGCTCGCGACCGCGCTGGTGCCCCCGCTCGCGAGCACGTTCACGCTCTCCAACGCCACCGCACCCGCCGTAGTCCCCCTCACGACGGTGCTCTCCTCACCCGAATGGATCAACTCCAGCTTCGAATGTATCCGGAAATGTAGACGCGATTCTAACAGGTAACCGGAATACTTTTTCCTGGGGAGGAAAATTGGTATAGATTAATTATTTCATGATATACAGTAATTATGTTTGAGGGTTTCTGTTTTACAATCTCAAAATAAGTTTACGGTAAATAAAATACTAATTTATAGACCAGCTGTCAACTAGGCAGTTAGTAGGCGATTAATTTTTATTATTTATTGACATATTATTTACTTGGACATTGTTAAATAGACGTTTAATGACATTGGCGATAACTTACCTTGCCTCTTGTAGTAATTCAATAGCTCGATCTGAATCTCCTAGAGCGTAATATGCCATGGCGATCTCTACCGTGGCGTACGGGAGTAGATGCGTGTTTTCTTTGATATCGTCCTTCATCCTGAAGAAGAAAATGTTATTAACGATTTTCTGGGTAGGAAGAATAAAGTTATTATTTAAAATACTCGACGAACGACCGCTCTGCTGTAGTGGTGCTATACCTGTAGTGGTCAACTCCCGCAGGTTGCGGATCTGTGTATTTGTGTAAATAAACATTTGTTACTGAGTTTGGGTGTTTGCCCACGTGAGTGTCCCCACCGTGCCTCGGATTGCACCTAAAGCTGTCGGTCTCGGTTGTACTATCACTGGATAACGATGTTAATATTCCAGTCTAATTGGTTACAGGATTGTCCTCTGGGTTACTGAGGTCAGACAGCAATCAGTAAAATTCAGTAACCTTTCATAAACCTAGGCTAGAATAAGTTAAACCCTGGTAAAGTCCGGACAAATGCTAGGAAGAAGAAAAAGACTTAAAAATTCAGTACTTACGATAGCACGTTGTCCAGATGTCGTATAGCAAGTCTTGGTAACGACATCGCGGCTAACAAGCTACCGTGTAGGAAGCGAATCAGCGCCACGTCATCTAGATCGTACTCCGGCGTGAACCGTCGCTCCGAATCTATGCCGTACTGCGAGTGCATCACGTTGTGCACTTCCTCTCCTGTCTTTTCTATTAGCTGTTGACAATAATATCGATGGTTGAAATCACTGCCAGCCTCGAAGTATACATATGTCAGTTCAAGACTTATGCCAAGTTCACTTTGACTTAATAGTTAAGGCTGCGAAAGCAACAGCTTATCTGTAGGTTAAAATTTTGTTATATCTCTCTGTTTTTTTTTTTTCAAAAATTTATAATGCAATAAAAGTAAGTATAATACATAATATCTTCATCCCCATCTCATGATCAAACAAGAAATTATTGTTTAGTCGTTTTGTGTGAAAAGATAACATATTTCAGCTGTTAAAAACGCCATTGACGATTTTGTACAAAATGTTTGTTAAGTTATTGCTTTCGCAACCTCAAAGTAAGATATTTGAGCTTCTGTCTTTTTAATTTATAACTATATGAAATAGTATATTATGAAGTATATAAATAATTACCTTTAGCATACGGTCAGCGTAGTGGGGCTCGGCGGCGAGAGATGGAAACATATTCCACAAACATACCATCTCTACGCCGGGAAGCACCAGGTACCCACGCCGAGCCCAACGTTCGCAGCGACGGATCACGAACTTCTCCATCGGCAGAGATCGCCCCAGCAGCCGCTGTCTATAACATGAGGCATTCCTGTGATAACAGATAACACAGCACTACGATAAGCAAACGAAAATATAACAAGCAAAAGTAAAAATAAACATACCTTCAAATATTGCCAAATAAATAATTAAGTTTCATGAAAGCACTAAATGTAGTAACTTCATAACTACACAATCATGCAAAATTATACACGTTATAGGAAGTAAATAACACATTACAGGCTTCATCTTCATTTAGATGTAATGATATTTACATAACAGTTTCGTTGATTTCAAAACTGTACATCAAAGTAACACTACATTCACTATGAGAATTAAATCAGCACTTCGCATTATCGCGACAGTTTATAAAATTATGTAATTCTACAAAATGTTACTCTCAGTAACCGTTTTATCGTGGAAGCAATAAAAAAAGGAACCACTTAAATCAAAAACACAAGTCACTACCAAAACTGCGCTGTAAAAAGAACCATATAATTAAAAAAATTGCATTATAATAACTCAGCCAATAAATCTATTGCATCAGGTACAAGGCAAAGTACTCACAGAAGAAGATCGGCAGTGTGTTTGCGTTCCTCGATGCTGATCAGGTGTCCTCGTTCGAGATTCATGGCCGCCTGTGTGTACATGTAGATCGTCTTCGACCACTTGCTGTCCTGGGCAAGCTTGGCCGCGTACGCTGAAGCTTCAGTCCACTTCATCATCATTCTATGGAGCATTGGTTTTATAACTATTTGAGTCACCAAGTATTGCATTATTTTTATAACTATTGATCTGTTTTACAATGTGCTAAATAAAATACTGAATTATTATAGTGTAAATAAGGAAGTTAGCGATTGCTTGACAGAGGACATTAACTTGGTACTTTTACTATGATATTGTGAAACAGACGCTAAATGTAATAAAATCTATTTATTTGTAATCGTAATATAAATAATAGCGTTTGTATATACATACCTATACTATGTAAAAGTGTAGTTAGAATTATTAATAAGTTTTAAATATTTTGTAGCATAAAATCAAGTAGGTAGATTACTTTGAAAAACAATTCTAAATAGACCAAATATTACATTTATTTCTTTAGTATCGTGAAACATTTAAAAGTAAATGAATTAATAAGTACGAGAGAAACTTGTAATACAAGCCTTGTAACGTAAGATATTGGGCGCCGGAAATTGTAGTAAAATGTTTTCTTTTTGCAATAATTACAAAACGATACAGATAGTAGCTAGCAATAAATTGTATAAACTACGACACACCGTACACTCAGTGCATACACTGTGTCTTTAATTGCAAAATTTACTGTGACACAATAAAAGTATCGCATCAATATTACGTAAAATTTTGTACAAATGTAAACAGTACAGACTTTAATGTCTGACACTTTTGTTGTAATTAATGTCCTAGTCTAAACGAATAAAGTGTGACTTACGCATGTGCCCAGATCATTTCCCAGTACGTGAGGTGTTTCAGTTGCGGCCACAAGTCGGCTGTTTGAGAAGCTTTTTCATACGTTTCAACAGCTTGTTCTAGCATACCACTCAACATTTGCATACGGGCTTTGAACATTATGAACCACACGCTGTTTGGATACCGCTGCGTGTACAGAAAAATTCGTGTGAAAAAGAAAAAATTGATAGAATGGAAACGATTTTATTTTTTATGGAGCTTTGATGGCCTAGTGGTCGAACAAAAAAGAAAATCGGAGGCTTCTGTCTTTAAATTAATGTTATGCTTGGCGGTGAAGGAAAACATTGTGAGGAAAACTGCATGTGCCGGCAGTAATTCATTTACAACAAGAATATAAAGGCCTCTTGACCCAGCAGTGAAACAATTGGAAGCTGTTAATTTTATTATTTAGACATCTTTGAAATAAATAAAATGTGATCATGTGATCAGGATACTCACTTTCAGACCATTGCTTATCAGTAAATTGGCTAGAATGAAGTCAGGAGGAATAGCAGCAAAGTGGCCGATGATTAGGAAGTACACGAGCAGAGTCAATTCACAAAGGACTGAACGAAGACCCGGAGACTTTGCTCCCGTGATCAATTCGGCTTTTCCTTTCTCCTAAAATATATTCCATTTTAACATTTGAAAGTATACGCTTATATCATTCTGATGTATGTTTCTTCTATTATAATTTTTGCTTTGTTTTTTTATTTGTTCTTTGTTTAGCTAAATCAGTTACATATAAAGAAAAAAGAAGAAGAAATATATATCATATTTCTATTTTGCTTGTGTGTTGCAAATGTTGGAACATCTTAATTAGTTTACGAAATGAAAATTAATTACTTTACCTTATCAGCAGAAAACCCGACGAACTCCAAGAGTGTTATTATCTTGGGTGGAAGTAACGCTATCATCACGTTGAACGTGGCCAGTCCGAGTCGAACTCCACTCTCGAAGTGGGAACGAGAGGATTCACTCTCCCATTCTTTCTTATCCAGAATCTTGGCGCAGCTCCTGATCCATCAGCCAATTAGACAAGTTTATTTAAAGAAGAGGAAAAACACTTTGAAAACAACGCCTCGATATATTATTTTGGTAAGCTCTTTGACAATTTGTGTTAAAGTAGTAATACAAACATGACGTAATGTATTTCTGTGTTCTGTAATGATGTTTTATGATTTTTCATTTAATATCCATATTACTAGAATAAGTTAAACAAAGGCAAACCACGCCCCTATTTCTACTTTGTGCCATTTTAAAAATTTAAATAGCCTTGTGTGACTATTTGTCCTTTGTCGAAATCTGTCCAATGTAGCGGTTTGGACTGTAGGGCGTGCCAAAGAAATGGACACACACAGTCACATACATACATACATACATACATACATACATACATACATACATACATACATATACTGGAAAGAAGAAAGGATTATTGTAATCCTTTCACGTTGTCTGGTAAAAGTCAAGTATGAGTAAGTCTTACTCGTAGTCGTCTTCGTTCACTTTTATACACATAGCTTTTGCTCACGGCTTCACTTATGTGGATATCGGGTATCAATGTAGGATAGTAGGTAACAAAAGATATCAAAATGCTCGTATTATTGTTTGAGTTTCCAACTTTAAATACACAAAATTTCTTGACAATCGGTTTAATAAGTGAAAGTGGAACAAAAATTACTTTGCGTTTATAATAAATATGTATTATATAAGTGAGGATTCATCACGAAATTATTTTATGATAAAATCTTCACTCATTTTTACATAAAATTAAGTTTACCCTTGGTTTGAGATGAAAAGTTAATATGGCGACAAAATCTGTTGTTTTCATGACGAGACGTATGGTCTAAGATCCCGAGAAGTTAATTTAATGAAACTTATTTTATTGTATATGGGTTGCCTAATTTCAGTCTCGATGCAATTCGTCTTATATTGGGATCTTAGACCAGTATTATTTTCAAAATATCTTTTACAATGAAAATTCCACGTTATCATGGATAACACAAACGTTTAGGTTTAGGAAAGTTTAAAAATAAATGGCAATCCGAGCGAAACCGGGCAGATAGTTACTGATGTCAACGAAATTCTTTTAAAACAACTGTTTTTTTTTTCTTTAATACTAACGTTAGGTACCTATGGGAGATATAGAATTTGATTAAATAAAATATTACACTTTACTAAAACGGCAATAAGCTTCGTACAAACATACCTGTAGGTGTCAAAAGAGGTCTTGATTCGTAGAGAGGCGCGTACAAGTCCCGTCATCTCTTCACCCTCGAGGGTGCCGAGGCAGGCCAGCAGCAGCAGAGCCTCGGCGTGCACCAGTTCAGCATGGGCTTCGTCTTCGGAGTACCCGCCGTAGTTCGGCTTAGGACAATTTGTAAAAGGAGGTATAGCTTATCATGTGAGTCGATTGTTGGACCAATATCTTCCATTTTGGCACGTTACTGGAGCATCAAGTTCTACTGATTTATAGAGCCTTGTGGCATAAACTTAACTATAATCTATATAATTTAAATATAAGCTATATAATTTAATTTAAGCTGTTAAATTAAATTATAATCATTTAAGAAAAAAATATTCCTTTTTCGTATTATTTATAACAGTCAAGATGTGGTTGTAGTATAAGTCAGACAATTTAAATACGAGATTTTCGGAAAGTTACGTTGCGCTATCAAACTATCAAATTCTGAATCCAATTTAAATTATGAAATATTTTAACATGTAGCTTTAAAGGCAGGCTTTCAAAACAAACAAGTTTTAAGTTAACACTACATTCTAAAGTTCTACATATTGTAGATATAATAATAACCTTTCTAATAATGGCGCCGATGCTTTGCACGAAGCTATAATTCCTTCTGGTGCGGGCGCACAGGTCGAAGGTGTTGCGCAGGGCGGCGTGCGCGGCCTGGATCTGCGCCGGCTCCAGCGTCAGCATCGCCGGGATGAACTCGAATATCGCGGCGCCGTGTGCGTGGTACAGGGATACGTGTTTCCTGTCAGGTGGGATTTACTTAGTTGCTGCAGCAGGTAATCAGGAGGGTGGTAATAATCAATTCGAACAGACGATTATAAGCGATCTTTGCTATTTACAAGTTTGTTTAAAGAATGGAATAAACCGATTGCGAAATTCAGCAGAGTCGTATCTACTTATAGAAACTAAACGTTATAGTAATTCTGATTGAAAAATGATATGACAAATGTCTTTTAATACTTATTTAAGGGTACCCAACTTTAATTTAAGCCCATTTTGTTTTTATCGATTTAAATTTTATTTATGTATTCTTGACATAGAATATGTGTAAAAACTGGGTGATAAGCACATTCACTGTTTTCTGACAGTTCAAGTGTATTTAGTTGCAGGCGCACCTAATCAGATGGTAATCAGTTCGAAGTCAATGCGAATAAGCGATCCTCTGTTATGTTATGAACATCAGTTCTGTTATGTATCAAGTTTATCGTTATTGTCATATTAGGGGAGGACGGGGGAATGGCGATCACTTAAGGGAAAAATGGCGTAGTTTTTAATTTATTTTGTTTAAACTACATTTAACTGTATTAGCGAAGTCTTTAACTATCGAGCTATCTATTATTTAGCAATAAATGCATATGTCTTTAATGTTTTAGTAGTTAGAAAACATTATTTAAAAAACATGTTTGGGCGTCATTACCCCTTTCTATTGGGTAATGCCGCTCATTCATAATTTTTAAAATAAAACAGGAAAGGTTAATTTAAATTTAGAAAATATTAATAGGATCATCTTTTTACCATAAAAGTGAAGTCTACAGTAACAGTTTAGTACCAATTTTCCTCATTTCTACGTAAAATAAGCTCTTTTCAATTTTACAAATAACTTTTAGTAATTTATGAGAGTTTTATTTTAAATATTTGGTCTTCCTTTCCTTAATAACTCTAGTAGTGGTCCTTTGATAATTTCTTGGCAAATGTACAATAAATAATAAATAAATGAATCAACTAGAGGTAATAGCACCATGTGAGCGGTATAACCCCAAACGGTCGTTTTGTAATAAATTTTTGATTAAAGAAACAGCATAACCAATTGTTGAAAATTGCTTGCATTGTCACAAAATACAATAACTTTATTATCAGTATATAAAATAATAATTTAATAAACATGAAAGTTTTGGACTTATCACCACGATCTCTAAATCAAAAATTAGATCAAAAAAGGCGCAAACAAAAAAAGGCAATTTATTTTAACATGACGCGAGTTGGCTGACCGTTTGCATTGCTGTCTGTTAGAGACCCCCTAACCTCGCGCTATACGCCACGTTGCGAGTTACTACGTCACATAATGGCAGAGAAACAGAGGTGAGCGCCATTCCCCCATCTTCCCCTAAATATTCTGGTCTAAATAACTACTGGCTTGTCCTCTGGATTGCGGAAGTCAGACGGCCATCGCTCTGCGTGAAAATCAGTTGTCAATATCTAGGCAAACAAACAAAGTGAACTCTGATTAAGTCCGGGAACATGCTAGGGAGAAGATGTTAATATAGAAAATTATTCCAAATCCACGATAGATACAAACAATGTAAAACTTTAATTTAAATATTACAGAAGCATACCAGTATCATCAGAGGGTACTGCGCCTTGTGGGTCATCTTCCTTCCTTTATCCGTGGCCATGTTCTTCCTGAACGTGACAGATTTCAATATTGCCATTATTTTCAAGGAAATATTCTACACAAGTAAGTTTCAATTTGGCCTTCCTTGGTAGAAATCAGGCGCGGTCGCAGCTTGAAATTTTGGGGAGGGTCACATGTTTGGGGGGGGGGGGCACAAATAAAATACTATCTTGCACGAAGGGTAAATAAACATTCATTCATCTCGCACCTTTCCAGATTGTCTCATCATGATAACACATATTGGTAAAATATTAACAGCACATGCAAGAAGGTTTGACCGATTCCGATTAAAGTGTTTTCTTTCTCTGAAATTTTTTATACGTCAATTTGTTTTACATAAAAAAAATAAATAATTTAATCCGATAATTAAAAGCAATAATCTGGTCAAATTTCAAGGTTCTTGTTGTGACGGTTTCAAAAGATATCATGATTAGTTTTACCTTGTCACACGTAAAGTACAGGCACATAGTAACATTTGACATGGTATCAACTTATCATCACATTTACAAATCGCTGCTGAAAATATACTGATATTGTAAGTGTAATTAATTAATACGTTATCAGAGTTCACAAAACATTGATTAAGCTGCATTATCTGCCATCTGTCCAGTCTATTTTAAAATACAAAACGTGATGTTTTTTCCTCATATTATGAGCGATTGAACCCATATTTTTTTTATTTTTTTATTTAAATACTTTATTGACCATCAACAAAAGTTGGAACAAAAGGCGGACTTAATGCCTGAAGGCATTTTACTGAAAGTATAAAAAAATGCAAATGTAAATTTTTTTGTAAAAAAAGCCATTTTTAAGCCGGTATCTGTATATTGTGGCGAACTTTCTTTATTTTCGTGAATTACTCTATATCCTTTCTCGTTATGCTCTTAGATAATATTTATGTAGGTACATATTTCCTATCCAGTTGGTTAGACGTTGAATTAGCGAAAGCATTTTTATTTCTATTTATTTTTTTTACTAATAACCAATATCTTACAGATAATTAAGGTGAACTCTCACCTCCATGAACATAATATATAGTCTGAAAAAAATAATTATTTAGGAAATTCACTATCACAACATTATTTTTTATTTTCAGTTCTCATCATTTGTAACATCTCCGTGAGCTATATATACGCCGACTCTCTAAGGAAAAAGGAAACATCATTTGTATAGAAGGAAATATTGGCGATGAGCAGATTCCCTAGCGGCGACTCGCAGAACTAGCGTAAGACAGATACTGTCAAGTGTCAGATACTT
>DVXP01001233.1:0-15747 GCA_018235645.1 Junonia grisea | reverse complement strand
GACAGGTGGGTTTTGGGCATAGGGAGACGGTTACTTCGTCATCTTGCATTTGCACTCACCTGTCGGGTTGTTATGTAGTGTTTTTTTCGTGGGCACAGGATAAGCGATGCCTATTTTGAGCTGGGCAGCGAATGTGTTAAGAGTTTGCAACTACTTTTGTTCTGAACTTCATTTATTTTTTTACTTATTTATGGTAGTAGTACCTTCTTCAAGAATGTTGTAGTATAACTGTTTGTTCCTCCCAAAAGCAGTAAGAGTGACAGTTTCCCATGGAATGCCCATATGTAAATCTAAAGTTTGTTGTTCCCTTGTGCGATCAACCTTTATCCAAGTTCCACCATATCTGAAAACATAAATATCAGTTATTTAAAATAATATTATGCAACAAAATAAATATTTCATAACACATGACAATCAGACATTTCTTACTCAAAGTTTGTATTTGTATAAAATCATGAAGAATATTTAGTTTATACCTAAAGAAATGCTGTCCGACGCTTGGTATGAAATCATACTTAGTTTTTATTTGACCAGTATCCTTTTGAAGGAATGATGTTTCTACACTAAGATGTTGAGTATGTCTCGCTCCTTTCTGAGTAATCCACTGTAATAACCATTGGTAAGATTTGTCACGGCAGGGCACTTCCAACGTTATCATGCAGTGTCTGCGAAATAATAACATAGAAGTTTGAAATCCTTTGCGCAAAATTGCCGCACCAGCCCCGACGCCAAATAAGCCGAACCCGGCTCCGAAATATGGGTTAGCTGATAAAGAGGCAACATATTCGGCTAATGTCATTTTATCGTGGATTCTTTTATTTAGAAATGTATCTATTAAATTATTAAAAGACTCCGCAAAGTAATATTACGACACTTTCATTTCGTATGTCATGATGACATTCACATGACATTTAGTCAATGTTAAAAACAGCAGCTGTTTTTGACATTAAGATTTTTCATTCACCTGTTGAATGCCTTGGATGCAAGATCTTTTGTATATCTAGATATCTATATAGACAGATATATCTATCTATCTATTAGATATGTTTTTATTTATAATTTAAATATAGATAATCTGTAAAAGACAGAAGAGTAAGAGTAGCATATTTGAAATACAAGTTTGTTTTTTGCGAATAAATATAGAAGAAAGTAAGCACATTTGAGATACTGCAGGTAATGTGGAATACCTCGATATCTAGAAAAATATAAATGCTATCATAGTTTTTATTCCGTAAGAATACCGTAATATGATACACAAATCCATCAAATATTAAAAACAGGACCACAAATTGAAATTCCGGCTACCAGAAACAAGAAAATAAGGGGCTTTTTTTAAACTTTTTAGATCACAATGTATTAATTGATAATAATTAACTGTAATGCTAAAATATTTATTGCATTTATTAGAACTGTTAAGTTCAAACCTTCTCAGTTTGTAATAGAGATAACTATAATTTTGTAAATATTTATTGAAATAAAAATGTTATAGATATGAAAGTTTATATAACTCTGGTATATTGCTAATGTGGAATACCGATAGTGAATGTGATTTGGAATACTATGCGCTGACGAATTTTATACACATGTTTCGGATAGGATCAAAATGGAGCACATGTAATTTCACCATGTTCGTCTGTTAGTCTGTCTTGCTGTTACCATTTAAGGTGAAAGGGATTTTGATTAGTTTTCTGATATATGCATTGATATTCTGTAGCAAATTTTTAACAATTCAAATTTGACAGACTGAATTGGCGAAATGAATAAATTCACTTGAGTGAGTCTCGATTTTTGGTTGGAATAACTTAAACTTATATAATCTTTGGGAATAACCCTTCAGCACCTCAAGTCAAATCTCCTTTTCGGAGTTTTTCACTTTCAAAGGCGTTCTAAAAAGTTTCCTATTTTCTGTTACACTTTATAGTTTGTGTTATTTAAGTTTATTAAATTTCCCATAATTTAACGTATTTTTTATCGAGCCATACCGTTTCTCTATAAAGATAATAAAGATAATTGCCAAAAATAAACGTGTATAATCTACCATACCATAAGCCACACTTCTCTAGTTAATAAAACCTTGTTCGTCCTAAACCGATTTTTAATACTTGATGAGTTCATGTGTACTACATTATGTTTACGGCAAAAAAAAACGCAAATGGCGTTTACATTATTTTAGAAAGATATCAAACCTGACTCTGACTGTACCTAAGGCTGAATGATCACGGATCTTTGTCTTAACTTAACAGGTCAAGTTAAACAACAACTAACAAGAATAAATAAAATTGGCGGGAAATGGGAACGGAGAATATAAGATTATATTAATATTAAAAATAAAAGATTATATTAAAATTTTATAATAATTATCATTTATAACAAAAAATATATAACTAATAACAATGGTTTAATATTATCTACTTACTAAGAACAAATAGGGTCCCGCTAAGCAGACACAATATTTCAATCTTCTCCAGGGGTATAATTTTTTTATGAAATCATAAATTTAAAAATTCTGAACGTAAACGGAGGAGCGGTAGATACGTTTGAAATATTTCTCAAATCTATCGGAATAAAATGAAAATAAGAGTGCCCCGCTGTATAGATAGGTACTGAGATAAAATTCATTTTCATTGTTTTGGTGCGATCTATGAACTATCGTAATTTACTGAATAAATGAAGGTAAATTAAATTTTTAATAGGTATATATGTCGCAGTCATCTGTTAAATCAACTATTTAATTGAATCAATAGCGCGTTCATTTAATGACAACATTTCATTATCCGTCATATACATTTTTTAAATATAAACTCGATGTGGAACGTCTCCGGCGCTACAGGATGAGCAGCATCACCGCCTTAGTCTTAGCATAATCATTTTAATTTGATTATGCTTATACATAAGCGTTCATTTTTATTACATAATACAAAGTTGAAATATGTATTAATTCATACATGATTAATAATTTATTATTTTAAATAAGTTTAATTATACCAAACGCATAAGTATGATACGTGTATCTATTTTCAAAATGCATACAAAAAATACTTCACCTCGTATTTTCCCTTTATAATTGCCAGTAATAATACTCCACACAAACTTTAAACCGAATGAAATACGAAGTCAATTGTAATACCGCGGGTACTGAGTGCCCCCGTATAAAAGCTGCGGGTCACGCGACCCCTATCGTCAGCCGCTGACGTCATATCGTCTTAATTTATTGTTTGAGTTTTTTCTGAACGTACATAATTAATTAAATTACACAATTGCGTTTGTTGCTATCATGGGGTTTTCATTGAAAATGTAGGTATACGTGGCTAAGTTGTATTTATTGTAAGGTCTTAGATTTTAGCTATTCTTTTTTCCCCATTTTATATCGACCTGGCCGATTATTTACTAACGGTTTTCTGCAAAGCTTTTTCTTTTCTTATTAAAGTTAATATTTTGTATATTTTAAGTTTATTAGTAGGAAAACACGTTGTGTATCTAGTAGGTAAACTTATTTAAAATTATATACCTACCTACCTAATGGGAAGTATTTGTTCTCTTCAATGTAAAAACAGTAATCTGTCGAAACCTGGACAAGAATAATAAGAAAACCGTGGTAAAAATTCGGGAAAATTCTAGAAAGGTCATGATACCGTTACTACAATAAACATATCAAAAGTAAATTGAAAAAGTTGAGCTTTTTATACGAAAGTAGGCAATAGATAAATAATAAATAATTATGTAAAAAATGACAAATGTTAACCACATGGCCATGGTTATATGTATATGATCTCTTAGTATGGCGAGTAAGATTTGCAAAACTTTGTTTATTTTCGTAGTTCTTATAAAACAGAAGACCGACTTAGCGATAGCTATACATAAGTATGTCCCCCAAACGGACTTGTCAGAGCACTGCAAACGTCGAGTGGTGCCTTCTGTGTTCTTAGGCAACCAAGTGATGGAGTCTAGTTCACATGTCATGCACTTTTCACAGCTGGATGTACCGTATAGTTGTTTTTTGAGTGTCAGGTAAGTCAATTGGTGACAATATTGATATTGTATTACACTTTTTAATATGCACTTGAAAATGCTCATTCCGGTACTAAGAAGCCTGTTATGTGTAATTGTAAAATTATCAATAATTATTTTCAATCTATCTCTACATATCTATTATGCATAAAATTTATCCAATGACGTCAATATTTTCTTGCTTTTAAAAATAAATATATCATCGCAGGGCTGAATCCGGTTACAATATTATTTTGGTTATCCAACTGCTGTCGGAATACAGTTTAAAGGAAGCATGCTCAAAAAATCAAGACCAGTTAATTGTTTACGAGCTAGGCGAAACGTTTGGAGGTTACTGGGGTCCACAGCCAATTATGAAACCACAAGCTAGAAATTATACGCAATATTACACCCTAAAAACAACACCTGCCGTGAAAACTGAAAGGTGAAAATTAGATATATTCGCATGAAAGAGGATGATTTTTTAAAAGTTGAAAAATAGTAAGGTATCAACTTTAAATACCATGGAAAATGCGATACAGCAGAATTGAGATGTAAAATCACTAATTCGAATATTTAAAAATATATTGGAACTTAGGTACTCTTTATTCACATACCTAGAGTTTCGCTTACGTAAACTTAGGTTTTTACGTCAAAGAAAAGCCTTTATATTTACAGGACTTATGTACGTTTATACCAAAATTCGTTGAAATTGGTTCAGCGAGTGTTTTACAAAAAACGTGCCAGACAGACAGTTACTTTATAATATTATAATAAAAAAAATACTTAGGTAAAATAAAAATTATACATATATATTTAGATCGAGTAAATATAAAGTTGGTACACAAAAGCCGCTACAGCAATCGTTCCCAGCGCCGACGGACAAAGAGCCCGAGTACATGAGAATGGACGTGCCGCTGGTGAATGTGTCAGGAAATCTTCAATTAGCCGGCCCGCTGCGCTATACGTATAACGCTGAAGAAATGTTCGACTTTATATACGACGTCACTCCTCGGTTATTTGATAAATAATGATATATATTTTTAATAGTATAATATGTTATATTTATGCTTCGTAATTTTATAATAATTTAACTGCTACGTGGTACAAAAGATTTTATTATTTAAGTACTAATTCAATGTATGAATAATCGTAGATGACTACGATGCTACGAATTAGTCGATAAGACAGTATTTCTTGTTAATTAAAAAAGATAATTATTTATGTAACTTTCAAAAAGAATAAAACAGAAAATAATATTTGTAGTTTATAGAGTTTTCTTTATATAGGAACGGAGTAGAATATGAAACAAGTATAATGCCATTGGTTCAGTTTTCGATAAAGCCTCAAAAGAATGTAGGCTTCTACGACGGAACACCGCGCTACGAACTCGACTACGACATTCGCGGATTTACACCAGATTTTAGGTATTTTCGTAGCTTGTTCTTTATCTTTAAAGTGATTTACTATTAAATAATAATATGTATAATATTTTATAGGTTAATATATTACTGTGAATTTTAAACAAAATTTTTTACAGATTGACTTTTAGTACTGTTAACAGAAGAACGATGTCAAAAAAGAGAAAATGGTTTAATAATAGAAAATTTAACTATGGAAAAAAGAATGACGTATCCCATTTTTTGATTGACGACACGACAAGGAAATTCAAAAAGTAGTAAAAATAACTTGTTAATAAACTTACGTTACTATAATAAGCCTAATTCAAAAAAAATGTTAAAAGTAGGTACACAAAGTAGTAGCAGAAAGTGGTACTATAAATTTTATTACATAGTAATTATTTATTACTGACAGTTGAGTGTATACCTAAATAATTATAAGTCCTTATTTTAATCTCAACGTGGTGTTAAGTGGGCATTGTATTATAATTTTAGATTTTTTGCTCGTTTGCCTTCTTCATCTTGGAATGCTACTATTACGAGTACACTTATACCTACTCTAGTATCAAAGTATTCAACAGTTTCCTGGAAGGATATGGATGATATCATAAAATATTATAACTTAACTCGAAGTACGCAAGAGGAAAATGCTTCAATACGGAATATTTTACAAGACATTTCTAATATGGATCATAACTTTAGTGGTACTATAAACATGCACCTGTTGAAATTACTTTACATCAATTTGTTCCACACACAAAATTATTTATCTATTTTGCAAATAACTCACAAAGGGGCCTATGGGTAAGTCCGTGAGATTTACCCATAGGCCCGCGAGGGCCGAGCCTAGGGCGTTACATTTTTGACTCAATTTGTAAGTACATATATGTCACAAAGAAGATCTAGAAGCTAGGGGCACCGTATGAATCAGGGCCTAGGGCGGCACTTGTGTTAAATCCGCCACTGAGCTCACAAAAAACATTAAATACGTTGTTTTTGATTTTATTTTATTTTTTCAGTATATTTAACCCCCAATAAAACAACCTATATAAAGGCCAAAGGTAATATGAAAGATACAATTAATGTTAAGCTGTTTACAAAGAAGGATATGCGACCAATCTTAAAAAGGTAATCAACGACATTGACTACTAAGTAGTAACACTATAATAATTTTACAATAACTTATTAATGGTATTTACACAGGTACATCGATATGTGACGATTTATGAGTATTGATATTCTTATTATGAATTATTTTTTATCCGTTTATATTTTGTATACGTTTTGTTACAGTTCCAATCCTATTCAAATATTTAAAACTACGAAAAGTCTCTTTAGTACAAATTTGGAAAAACTAGATAACTTTTATTTGGAAAGTCCAAATAAGACTAATAGAGATAGTTTTAAGAGCACGGCAACTTTATATAAACAAAATAATTTTTATAAAAATCATTCAGTGACTATCACACCTGAAAACCAAACAAATGTTGAAAATAGTTCGGAAAACAATGAAATAAAGAAAAATAATGACTCGTCTACAATAGGTGACTATGAAAAAATATTTTTTTTAAGAAAATTAATGAAATTATGATATTATAATATTAATGAGTGACTGGGTGACCGAGCTCACCTACTCTAATTGCCATTACAGTAGGTACTATACCTGAATCAATTTCGAATTCTATTCAAGAATTTATCGTTTACTTACCTTATTTATTTAATTGGTATCACATTGGGTAAAGATAGTCGTTTATGTAAGTCCATTTTAAAAGTTCCAGAAGTATCTTATGAAAATGTGAATTTGGAAAAAGAAATAATTACTAACGGTCTTAAAAATAAAAGTGCTATTACTACAACCGCGCCGTAAGTTCTTACCTAACTATTTAATAATAAACTACTCAGTACATTTCAAACTTATTTTAAAAGCGTTAAAATGATTTTAGAATTCAAATTGGGACTCTGGTCGACCGTGAATCGTGGGATAATATAGTACAAGTTGCTCCTGTGATGGCAGTTGTTTTGAATAAAACAGAAATGTTTCCTAATAATAAAGCACGTTTAGATGGAGAAAAAACAAATCATACGAGGCAAATATAATATGAAAATTGAGTAAACATTAAATTAGTATTCTTATTAGAGAGACCAACTTTGCCGTTATGAAAATCTTTGATTTATATGCATTGTTTATTTTATCATAACATATTATAGCATATTAAGAAAAATAATTGAATGGAAAATTACTATAAAAGTTAAGTTAGCAATTTACTTTAGTTGAGATAAAAATTTGTATTGCTTATACATTATAGGATATGTAATATCTAAGGAAATAAAAACGCATAGATATAATCACATATGTACATGCTCAAATAGGTTTTTTTTTCATTAAACTAGACGAAAAAAACGTTACATCCAATCGTTGCGAATAGAAAATTCCCGACCGCGGAACTTGACGACGAAGCGGCCGGTGACGGTCGAAACGGAGCAAAGTTTTAGAATTTCAGACATACAGGATCTCGCTCGATTGGTCGAATTACAGGACGATGAGGTAACTTCAAAGATTAATGGAACCGCTTTTTAAATTATGTTAGGTTATTTTTAGCACAGGACGTAGCAACTGCAACATAGAAGGCCTAATGTTTTCTGGTATTGTGAGGTTCCAAACAATATTTTTCAGGAAGCGCTTAAGAAACGACCTAAAATGTGTCTTTATATTGAATACAACTTTGATATGACTGTGTCCATTGTGTGATCTTTTACATACACAGACCTCAAAAAATATCACATTACATTTTTTAGTTTATTACTTTTTGTTTTAAGTTGGGACAATTTTTTTAAAATTTTATTGTGCACGTATGTTTTACCTAATAATAAAATTGGTTAATGAAAAACATTTTAAAACCATATGCGCGCTATTTTTTGTCATAAAAATATAAAAAATTAAATATTAATGTTAACCGTGGGAGAGCCATGCATTTGCACGAATGGGCCGGCTCGACCGGAGTGATACCACGGCCTCACAGAAAACCGGCGTAAAATGACGCTTGCGTCGCCGCGTGAGTGAGGGTACCGGAGACCCAATTCCCCATCCATTCCCCCCTCCATACCCCCTAAAAGGCCGGCAACGTATTTTGTAGCTCTTTTGGTGTTGAAAATGTTCATGGGCGACTTTTATCTTATATTCACTTTACATCAGGTGATCTGTCAATTCGTTTGCCGCCCTATCTCATAAAAAAAGATATCGACTGGTTTTTCCGGCTACAGCTATTAAAATATTTCCAGATGGAGGGTCGCGTAGCTCTACGTTATCTCCGAAACTATGTGGGATCGACCCTACTCAATATATGCGATTTCTCCGAACCTAAAATACGGCAGACGTTCCTGTTTAATGCTTCGAGAATTGTTATTGCACTTAATAATTTTACGGTATGTAATTAATGTAGAAAAATATGTAACACATAACGCTTTTTGTGCATATATTTATGAAAAATACGATTGCTTGAGTTCAATGTACATGAAACTGAATAATTATTATGAACTCAATCAGATCTTAGATCTTCATAAAAGTAAATTTTGATAATTAACTATCCGCAGCCCAAAGACTGCGTTGTAATTTGCGTGTTGCGTTGCATTTAATGAAGGTTAATAAAATTTAATAAGAGTTTCCTTACGAGACACCTGCAAAGTTTCGCGGTGGAATCTTAGGGTAATGCAGTTAGAAGCTCAATAAAATAAACATCATTTAGCTGGATCGTATGATGCTGGTAGTGACTCCTGCGCAGACACTCCTCGACGCAACGTCTCGCTGTCCCTCGGGCTATCTGGAGTGCCAGGCTGTCGGCACTCGAGTCTGCATTGATGACACGAATTCCTGTGATAATGTTCCGAACTGTGGATCTTATGGTAATTGAAATCTCCCCTTATATAAATTTTAATATCATGCCCAACAACATAAACATCATAGCTGGATCGTGTGATGCTGGTAGTGACTCCTGCGCAGAGTCTCCTCGACCCCATGTCTCGCTGTCCGGTCACCTGGAGTGCCAAGCTATCGGCACTCTATGTGTGTATAATTTGTACATCAACAGTTCCTCTTAGATTTAAGAAGGAAAATTTTTTGTCTGTTATTAATTGCAAAATTAAAAATTATACATTACTTTAGAATTACTTTTATTAATTTACAAGCATTCACGTTTATGTTTATAGAAATTCACTAATCATCGCTGACTAATTCACTAAATGTTCATCATTAGACATATACGACGAAGACAGACTTCTTTGTGGTGTATCGAAGGATCTCCAGTTCAACATCTACCTCGCCGCGTTAACCTTCCTCGCAGTACTCCTCACGATGCTCTACATCGTACACTACTGGCTCAAGCGATGCGTGCCCAAAGTCTCCGAGGCCTTCTTCATTTACACCGAGGCTTCTGAAAATACGTAAAGCAATTTTAGACATACCTATCAATTTTATTTAGAGAAACAGTTTTTAGGGCTCTTTTCTAAGGAGTGTGTCAACGAATGCACGCATTTTATTACTTTGACCTTTCTACTAAATAGTATAGGTGTTATATTATAAGTAAGATAAATCGCCAGTGGTTTTGTGAATGCGTTATTCTACATGAAGTCCCAAGTTTCTTGGTTACAATATTATCATAGACTATATTGTAAAACTTATTATGTAAACCGCCAAATCACGAGAAGCATATTAGTCGTATAAAACCGAGTTGCATTTATCAGTTAACTTATTATAAATTCGAACGTTACAGATTATTCTTAGATTCTGTTATGCGATCGCCGACGGATATGGATGACGCTTCTTGCAAGTTAGTGCTTTCTGGACACTTTTTTGATGACGATTTGTATAAAGACAAAGAAGAGGTCGAAAGCAACTCTTGTGTGAAATTCTTAAAGAAATGTTGTGGATTTTTGTATAAGAGAAAACGTAAGGATAAACAATCAGGCGATGTTATGGGGGACATTTCGGAACCAAGTCAACCTGCAAAAATGTTTTCATTTACCGAACTTGAGCTACGTAAATATACACCTATGAATTCAAAAGATGAAGCAATTCAAGCCGGTGATAATGATGAAGAATTAAAACAAATAGAAAGTAGAAGCGAATTAGGTCCTCGAGATCGCGTTAAAGAATCTCTGAAAAGACGCAAGTCACCCACTTATGGCGAAGAACACGCAAATGAACTAAACTTAATAAAGTTCGCTAAAGAAACAAGATCATCATCATCACATAGCGATGCTTTTACTTTCGACAAGAATGATTTTAGAATGAACAGAAGATATGCAATTGTAGCTGACGACGAAAGGGAGATAAGAAGTACCGTTTACGACCACAGATCGAATAAAAACGCTTCAACGTCAGAAAAGATACCTCAAACTATTGAAGTTCATGCCGAAAAACCTAAGAAAAAGGAAGATATAAAGCGTTTACGCTTTGAAGAAGCACCAACAATGATTCCTTCGATAGATGATGAAGATGACATTGCTGCTGAAACTACTGTGAGACGTAGTGTGATTCTTGGACCAAGTCACACGAGTAAGCAAAATCTTGATACGATAACAGAAAGCGAAGAAATTAGTGGCGCTAGCAAAGATTTTATGCGCTTTTGGGGCGGAAAAGGAAAAAAGGGTAAGAAGAAAGAGAAACAACTTCCTCCGCGTTAACGTTATTGTAGAGTGCTTATTATTTTATTACAAGGTTACTTGAAAAATATATGAAAACGGTTATTTCTTGATTTGATAATAGAGAGCCTAAAAAGATATTTATAAAACCTTTAAATGTAAATACGTATTTTAATTCATTCTTGTTGAATCACGAAATACTCGCGCAACGATGTCTAGTTAGACATAAAAGGCTACGATCAAGTAAACGCTATCAGCGAAAGCTCTTAATAGAATATTAGAATATTAAAAAAAAACTTTTCAAAATTAATTTTGATAAGTTGTTTAGTGTTAAAATAGTTAAGTAAAACTAATATAACTTTAAAAATTATAGGTGGCTCAAGATTTTCTTTATACTTTATAAAAAACATAAAACTTAAAAAAAGTACATTCTAACAATAACAATTTACATTTCGTTGTCTAATTCATGGAAACGGCAGATTCCATGAATGAGTTTACCATTCGTCAGCCCACACAGTTCAAGACATTTGCGCTACAGCACCGCTCCGCGCCATTTCCTAATTAACGCCAATTGTCGACCGGACAGAACACGTGCCAAAATGTATGTCGTCTTTTTAGGGAATTCTGTCATTGTTTACTCATTATTTTTAAATATGGCATAATATTTTAGTTTCAAAGGACGAGTAGTTTAGATAAATTGAGTTACTGCATACGTAAGAGAATAATGTTTATTTATTTACTATTTTGACTTAAGTTTGTGCTGATTGTATAAAAAATGTATGTACTTGGTTAATAATGGTATATTTTGTTGTATGCCGATATAATTGACCAGTCTCTTAACTATATAATAATTATTTTTATCCTATTAAAATGCAAATAATGTAATAGGAATTGATAATAGAGGCCTGTTATAATAAATTTAGAAATCGATGGAAATTAGCTAGAAAGGATTTCAGCGGACGGACAGAAAATTGTGAACAACTATTAGAATATTGCATATCTTGTCAATTATCATCAAATAATTTCATTAACTATAATTAAAACTTACTTGAAACGAGTTTTACAAGCTATTTTCAAGACGTTTAAGGGGTATAAAACAGTTTCCTTATAAACAGAAGACGATTATGTAACAACGAATACAGCGTAAGTACCTACGATGTAAGCAAGTGGCGTTGTTTTATTGAGTTCATTTAGGGGCACTGACGTATATCATCGCTTTTATGTCAGCTCCAAAAAAGATAGATGTAAAAGTGTCAAGCTAGAAGTGGGAGCCGGTGCGCGAGGTCATTTCAATTGAAATCAATTAAAGCAATTGCTTTCAATTGAACGGGCGGCAGATTCAGCGTCGCTGCGTCCACAGAGAGATTTTATGTGAAGCGCCTACGCGCCGTCACATGACTCACCTCTATTGGGTTTTCAACGAAAATTCTCATGTTTTGAAAATAAATAAATGAATATTATGTAGATAATTTGCATAATTTTAAATGTGTCGCATATATTGTTAATTTTCATTTAATCTATTTAAATTAAATAAATATTTCTTTTTGATACATTTCTAAGTCTTAGAGGATATGAATACTTATATGAATTTTATTGACATAAAATTCAGACGATTATTAATTTATTAATGACGTTTTATAGTTCACTTAAATAGGTAGGTATTTTTGGAAACGATTTTTTGTCATTTGCCCAAATATTATGTGATCTTTTGGACATTAAAAAGATTTAAATCTAATTATCTTCCTTAACTATAGATTTAATAAACACAGGATATACTTGCTATTCAATACCTAATAATAAAACGGAACGAATTTCTTTTTACATACAAAAATTTAAGAAATAGGTTCTATATTTACATGACTGATTAAAGGTTCTTTCAAGTATTTCGTAACGTAATGTTTGAAAATTTGAGACCCTCCCTTCCCCTATAACGTAAGGATTTTTTGTACCCCTTTCCAAATATGATGTGATATTTTACTGTAATATTTTAGGTGAAAATATACACAAAAATAATTTTAATGACCATTTTAAAATACAAACCATAATTATGTTGTTACGTAACGTTGTTGTGATACCCGCTACCGAACCTGCAACGAATCGTAACGTTTTACAAGACCCTCCCCCAAATCGCTTTTCGTACCTAATACATACTTGAACTATTTCTAAGAGTTTTAAATCGAATGTATAGGTAGAGCGGTGGAGGGTCGCATGGTTTTTTTTTGGAGGAAATAAAATACTAGACTTTATAACTACAGTTATTTGGTGCTATTTCTTATAAGTCACTTAGTATATTTCCATGAGTTTCGAAAATTAGAGGTTTTGATATGTTTCATTCGAAGTTTTAGTTTGCCACCAATGATTTTTCTTTGAACATGTATGGTTTGGGGGGTAACCCCCTGCGGACCGCGCCTGTATACAGGTGCAAATATAGTTGTATGTATAGTCAATGGTTACTTTGACAGCTCATTTCAAATAACTAAACATATTTTTCATGCTATAACGTCGTAGTGCAACTTTTAAGTAGTCTGGGAAAATAATAATCATCGCAAATAATGTTTTCTGAAAATCATTCGTTTTCTTTAATGTATTAAAAAAATATAGTTATGATATAAGTGTTAACCATATCCCATACTAGTTAAGACTTGCACTTCGACACCTAAGAATGAAAACTATGCTAATAAGTTTTTGAAAGTATTCAAAATGGTCGTAACTTTTTCACACAGTTTTTTTGAATTTGGCTGCATAGAAACTATTAAAGTACATAAAAGTAGCTATTTGACGACATATAGATATGTTGTTGTTATTGGTTTTAGGACCGTTTTGTCCGGTTCTCCTTTGCCGTAAATACAGAATCCGTCAATATGGAATGACAGTTTATATAGAAGCTACGTCCCAATGGTCAAAACATATTGGAAGGTATCACCTATAACTAGAGACCGAATTATATGCATTTGCATATACACATATCGTCACTGGAAAAGCAAAACTACTAAAGCACCACAGGAAACTCACTGAGATATGAACTCTAATCATTCCAGTGAATGGAGTTATTATTTCACGGTGTTTTCTGTGGCACTTTAGTATTTTTGGCTTTCCAGTGACGATATGCCTTCGTATATTTCAGTCATTTTTGGACAAATTTCTTATTTCAGCTTTTGTTACTATAATTTCATATTTCACTTAAAAATCGATGTAAAATGCACATTTTCGACGTATTGCCTCGCGCTTCTGATTGTTTTGGTACTTTGAAGACCTTTTTTTAGTCACATCTAATTAAGCCGCGGGAATTGACGTGATGAGCTTTTTTTCCGTGTCGCCATTGAAGAGGATTTTCAATTTTTCAGTACAATTTGTATGGAATTAGCCCATTTTTTTTTGCAAATTTCACCATCGTCTATGCATATTTCGAGTTCTTTTCGTGCATATTTGTATGGAGTCGAGATGGCCTAGTGGTGCGAACACGTCAACACGTGGATCTTAACCAAAGGTCACGGGTTCAAACCCTGGCTGGCACCGCTGGATTTTCAAGTGCTAAATTTGTGTTTAAATTCATCTCGAGCTCGGCGGTGAAGGAAAACATCGTGAGGAAACCTGCATGTGCCGGAAGAAATTCTGACACATGTATATCCACCAATCCGCAGTGAAGCAGCGTGGTGGATTGAGCTCCATACTTTATCCCTAATAGGAGAAGAGGCCTATGCCTAGCAGTGGGATATGTACAGGCTGTGTTACGTTTACGCTTATATTTGTATATGTTGCATATAATTCTGTCTCTACCTAGGTATAACATTCCATTGATTTATATCGCGAATACAAAATTTATGGAATGTAAGAGTGAATTTCGGTTCTGAGCTAAACGTAAAAAATAGTAATGTAATTTTTTCTTTTTTGTCACATTGGAATAGAATTAACGAACGCGTATTAGCAGTACTTAAAGTATTTAGATCCTTTAAAGAAATAAGGAATATAGAGTATTGTGTTCTGCAATATAGTGAAAACGCGAATATAGGCCTTCTACTGCATTTTGTTTTTCCAAATAAGAATAATGGTATGTACAAATTACTCGTATATCGTATGATGCCGCAAGATCTTAAAACCCTCATTTTAATTAAATGCTCAGCACATTAACCCAGCAGGCGACAGTTGAATGAACGGATAAAACAGACAATATTATTACGATATAGACTTCGGTAGGACAATAAGAATACCATATAAAAGTTATTGGCGAAAGAGAAAAACCTGTTACAACTATTCTTATTGTTTTAGTGTGTTTTCATAATACGATATTATTTAAATAAACATCCATAAGAAAATAAACTTGACAGCTAAAACCTTTGTATAAACTACTACGATTTATCTTTTCAGTATACCTCATTACCTCTTATATATAAACTTAAACTATGCCAAATTTCATACTCCTCCGTTCGCCGAATTTTCGTAAAAGTGTGCTTATACGAAGTTTTCGCTTCACGTATTATTATGTGTCACAAGTGACTTGAAAATAATTTAATATGAGAATTTCAATTCGTAATGTTTTAATGTAAATAGATTTATTTAAGTTATTTTAGTAGTTAAATGATATGTTAAACTGAAATAGAGGCATTAAATGTTGTTTCTTTATATTTTACAGGTTAAAGAATATATAGTGTTTTGTTAATATTTTTATTTAATGTTTTGTCATATTGTAAATATCTTTCAAATAAATCTTTATATTTTACAGAGA
>DVXP01001232.1:0-15750 GCA_018235645.1 Junonia grisea | reverse complement strand
TAGTTACTTTCATAGTGTTATGTCCTATGGCATACTGCTTTGGGGTAATGCCACAGACATTGAACCTATTTTTATTTATAATATAAAATAATATAATCTCGGAGCTCGAGACTCTCTTCGGGAATTATTTAAAAAAATAGACATTCTCACTCAATATCAATATCTCAAACTCAATGTCAATATTCTCGAAATTGCTCAAAATAGTGATAAACACACTATAAATACAAGAAATAACCTTGGTATACGCATCTATAATAAAATCCCGCAAAAAATTTTACAGTTGCCACATTTACAATTTAAGAAGACGTACATTAAAACTATATCAATGAATAAAGCATGTTACTGTATACAAGAATATATGAATGATGTAAATGCGTGGACGTAATGCGTCCTAAATAATAAAATGTAACTAAGAAAAATTGTATGAAATAGCTTAGAAAAGAGTAATAGTCGAGTTTCTTGCCGGTTCTTCTCGGCTTGGATCTACATTCCGAATCGGCGGTAGATTAAAAAAAAATTACATGTAAATAGACGTATCAAAAGAGCTCTAGCAGCCTATTTGAATAAATATATTTTGCTTTCTTTCTTTCTTTCATAGGAAAGGGTTCCGTTTTGACTAAGGAGCCCTAAAAATAAAGCAAAAAAAAAAACAAAAAAATTAAGAATAAAAAATAAATGGATACAAAATAGTATCGCCCTCCCCACACTCCTCGCTGGTGTTGTACACCGACAGTCCAGGGCTATAACTGGACTGCGGTCCTCCTCTCGGCCGTATGAAACGAATGCGTGTGACCCCCATCTCACGCACCAACAGTCGGAGAGAGTGTCCTATTTATCCACCCCGAGCACCCGCAGGTCGTCTCCGCCGGGCGGGATCGGCCCTCTCCCGAGCCCGCCGCGCAGTCGCCGCCTTCTAAATTATTACGGATCGATGACACCACTGCCCGCAGAGAAAGATTTCACCCGATTTTCTGAACCGCGGTCCCCACGGGACACGCCTCCAGCGTGTCTTGGGCAGATTCATGGTCCGCCCCGCAGTGGTGGCAAACCGCCGTTGCCTCTCGTCCGATCTTACACAGGCACTCTCCTAAGCAACCGTGACCGGTCAACACCTTTGTAGGTCGGAAGGTGACTTGTCGCTTCCTTCGCATCCAGGCCTTTCGTTCCCTATCTTAAAATTACTTTTTTCCCCTATCTTAAATTTTTCGTAAAACAAAAAGCTGATTCGCCTCCTTTGCAACTTTGCCGCCACAGAAAAGCTAATTTTAACGCCCCTAAAAATTTGGCGTCCGGTCCGGGCCTCACGGGCCTATAGGGTAAATCTGCCACTGACTCTGCACCTGTCGAGCCGGCCTATAATCACGACCTGTAGTTAGTAAACTACAAAAATGACACAAAATAATACGCAGCTAAATATAAAATAATTGTATCATTTCTATATAATTGAAACGTGTGTTTACTTACGAAATATATTGTATCATGTTCATTACTGGATAATTAAACAATGTTGGAATTATAGGTGTTTCAGTAAAGCAATCGTTAAATGGACGGCGGCGGGCTGTCTGCACGGCAGTAAGGTAAATAAACCGCGCAACCAAAATAATTACACTTTGAATTACTGAAAACGTTTTTCAAACGAGTGAGTCATGGACTTTTTTAGCTTGTATAACGTAATGTTTACATCAAAGGGGTATAAATCAAAACATCACCCAAATAAACTGAGTTTATTCAAATATAGTTGACGTCGTCTTTAAAAATACGTCCTGTGAATTTACTTGATAAAACCTGTGCTAATTCAGGATATAAGCAGTATGTTCTGAAATACACAGCATGATCGTAATACAATGTTATTAGCAGTGTTAGCGTCACCTTGTATAGATAAATTCAAACAACATGAAATTTGTGAACACGGGTCGAATTAAAATTGACACATGTCGAGTCGAGTCGAGTCGAGTCGAGTCGTCTGTCGAGTCTTATTGGTGGATATATCTATTGGTCATTTAAGTTTCATTAATCGTAATATATCAAGTTCTCGGCTGTTTTAGACTGGCGACTTACACGTTCGTTTCTAGAAGCGCGTGTAGGCGCATACAGGCGCGCCTTTTGGCACACTCAACTCATTCGATCGTTGACGCACCTCTAAGCTTGTCATCTCAAAGTAACGAAAATATATAATGACGGTTCGTGCGAACACGTTGATATATTATGCGCGTCCAGTTTTTTAAGCGCGTAAAGTAGCGCACCTATTAGTGCGTAATTGGAAACGACGGTGTAGGTACGCGCAAAAAACACTCCTCTGATCTGAAATAATCTGAAAACGATCTTAGACGTAGAAAATGTCAAATATAGAAACCAATTCAGGCCATTATGCCGAATTGTACCTATTCATAACTTCTCCAATTATAGGATTTACACTCATAATACTCTGACACTGAACTGCAGTTTAATTTATAATCTCAAGCAAGATACATAAAAAATAAAATAACTAAATAGTGTTTAATAAATTGTTTATTACCGGGTACATATATTTACAATCACTAATAACTAGTTTTTACAACCCTGTTACATTCACTACGCTATCAAAGCTCTTACGAGATTTGACATAAATAGGATAATACAATATTAGTATAGTAGACTTTCAACCAATGCTATGTCTGACTAAGAGATCACGTCTTCAAAATATGGCAATAAAAAAAACTTCAATGAAAAATAGTTACCTAAAAGTGAGGAATTTACAAGCAATTTGTCTAGAATGATAGTATTGCATGTTCTACTACTACATTCAAATACCAACCGATAATTACATTACCTAAAGGCACTATATTGCTTTAATTAGAAAAAGTAGTTTCTTTGGGACGAATAAGTATAATAATTCGTAATTAAAAATTATATTCAGTTTTACAGTTTTAGTTTTTGGAAATTGATATTTTTAGAATATTTTTCTCCACAATTAAATATTATTAATTACATATTTATACAATTTCAAGAATTAAACTAATTACATAATTTAATACAAGAATATACTTACAAAATAAAACAAACCAAATAAGATTAATATTTACTTAATACATTTTTGTATAAGCAATTTACAAATAATCACTTCTATAGGTAAATGTAAAATTAATTTTCAAAAATTACAATTTTCTAAGACATTCAAATTTATCAACTCTAATTAAAACAGCGTCAATTTTTAATAATTTTGTTAATACTATACTTAATATAAAAATACGAAAATTCTTAAATATATTATTCTTTAGTTAATCGCTATTAAAAAAACTCGTGCAACTTTGTAATAATATAAAATAAATACAATTAATACTAAAAATCACAAGCAAAGTACTGACCCTAGTCTACAACTTTAGTCCAATCTCCCCGTCAGTGTCGAAGCATGGAATTACACAATTAACTCTATTGCTTACACTAAATAATTACGATATTTACAATAGTCAACTAAATGATAACCGAAACCATAATTCCGATTGATCCACAACGTTATTCCTTGAGATAATAAATAAGCTAATATTATTTTTAGGACCGTCTTTAATCTGTCGTAGGCGCTGCTTAACTTCGTCTAACTAAAATTCCACTTTATATTTATGATATAAGAATATGTTATAATTTTTGTAAAATTAATAGAAGTGCCACAATAGAAAAGAGGAAACTATTAAATAGAAACCGTATGCCACCAATTATACAAAATTTTGAGTTAAAAAGAAGAGCATTATACATATACCTGATTGATATCCTTTGAAAATACTATTTTTGATTTAAACAGCATTTGATTTTAACAGCAGCATATAAAGATTCGCATATGCGAGGTACTTTTTTCAAAATATCTATTTTGCAATTTCTGTTACAAAATATACATGGCAATTTATTATACAAATGGTTATCCAGTTCATGTTCAGTAGAAATTTTTCCAGTTTAACTAGAAACAAGTTACCTATTTATTTTTCCTCATCGAGATTAATCGATATTAACTACAATACAATTAATAGGATTCTCTATAAATGTTATTAAAAACATTTACTATACAGAGTTTCATAAAAATGGGACAGTAAGAACTAATGTGAAACTATTATAGGTACAAATTTTGTTTTAAAAAAATTGAATTCAAACTGAGCTTTCGAAAAAAATAAATTATCGTCCATTAAACTAAAATGTTCAAAAATGACTTGACTCTATTTCTCAATATTAATGTTATTCAAGAAAAACAAGTTTAAGGAGAATAAAAAAACATTACTATCTCATATAAACCCTAATACCCCGTCTTGTCCCACTGTCCCCTACACGAAACACCCTGTATATACAATACCTTATTCCCCTAGTGTCCTCTAGTGGTGTGCTCAGAAGTCCGCGAAGAGCTTGAGTTCATCTGGTTGTAAGGCGCGCGCCGCCTTCCAGTCCGTCTCGGGGTACTCGTCGAAGTTCGACGTGTCGCCCTCGTACGACACCGACGGGACTATCGGCGGCTGGAAGAAGGAAAAGTGCTTTTTAATAATGTAATAAAGCTTTACGTTAAGACAGTTTGTTATGTAATAAAAACGGTTAGACATTATACTCGTATATCGTCCTCATTGTGACTCTATAAACATGAAATCACTCATAGTCATATAGTGTTCATATATCGATAGTAGACGTTTATAGTTTTATTTTAATTTATTTATGCTTAATTATGTAACGTACACACAACAAAACATAAATACGTATACAATTGAGACATGCAAACGTCACCGACGGTCCAACAACTAAAAAGGCGCCTTTAAATTTTAACTGAAAAATTAATTTTTCATTTATTTCAAAAGGGACGATTCATTAGAAATCCGTGACATATCTAAGTCATAATTATTATGATTACTAAATATATTTAAAAAAGAAAAGTAAGCCATTTTTTGAGCACGGAACACTAAAAAATGATGAAATTATTAAAAAATCCAGGTAACAAATTAAAATAATTAAGTACTCCGGCAATATTTCTTAGAAACGATACAGGAAGTAAGTTATTATTTGCTAGACTCAAGTATCTCGCGCTGCAGTCGATTGCGTATAATTGTACCGTTTAAAAGCAGTTGCACACACAAATTGGAACAAGGTTGCTTTATTTATTGATTCATGATATCTATGGCAAATCTTAGGGCTAAATAAGAAGGTAAGAGTCATGGTATTAATCTATATCTACCTGTAGTTTCTTCATGTAGACATCGGCCCAGTCGATATGTTTGAACCACCTATGCCGTTTCACGTCTTCCGAACCACACTGTAAAGAATAAAATTATCATCTCATTATATTTCCTGTAATCACTTATTCATTGCATGTTATTAATATACAAGTTACCCTCTTTTGCTGAAAGTTCTTTCTTTATCGCGTGTTTGGAGAATAAGAGTTATATATAGGTACATATGAAAAATATCCTACTAGCTATAAAAACGCCGATTTCAACCAATGTCGTATTATTTTCCTAATTAGGCGCCAGTATGAACTAAGACGAAATAATTCAAATTAAAACAACACATAACCGTGTATCGGGTAAGGAGAAATAGTATCAATATCGTAACTCACAACACATTGGACGTCCAATTACCAATTCGTCCAAAATAAACTTTGTTACGTACTCTAATCACGAATATTTCGTCCCTATTCCCGCCGTAGTAGCCAATATCGGGTTTAGTAAACAATCGCTCTCATACATCATTCATTATCGCCGGGTAATAAATAGTTTAAAATTGAAACGGATTTGTTGTTGCTGGCGCGAACGATGCTCTGACGAATTTATATTGCATTGTAAATTTTGAGTTTTAAGTAAACGAAAAAATATGTTAAAAAATTCAAAAACTTATCTGCTAAAATTCAAAAACTTAACTTATCTTGTTACAGAAATGTGTTTTTCTATAACATTTTTTGTTGTATCTGTGTATTTAGCGTAAAAGTCTCGCGCTTTTTCGACTATAATTTACTGACAAGTCCAGAGTATATAAGAAACCGGACTGATACATATAACATTTAATGACGTGTATAAGAATTCTCGTAATTTCCTATATCCATAACTGAGCGCTTTTTAATATCGCCGTCGGCCACTTGACTGATGGCTTTCTAAAGATTTCTGCGACATCGGGACAAAAAGCTCGGTGAAAACGTCACACTAGTAGAAACTGCAGTCATTTGAACACATTCCTGACACATACTCTCTACTCTTTATAAAGTAAAGTACCGAGTGCCCCCTTACTGGGAGAAAATCTTGAAAGTTTTCTAAGGTTATTCTTATTTGTACCTTCGAGACCGCAAATAGATAAAAGCGGCACGCACCTTACAAATGTCGTATTTGTTCACATTTGAATACTCAACAGTCGCGAGATTTCCCGACTATTTATCTTTTAACTTTCACGTGTCTACACAACATTAGACAGAATAAATATTATGCAAATTGATATCAAAGCTTAGAAGTGGTTTTTTTAACTCTAAGTTACAAAATACCTAACATAATATAAAGTGAAAGATTTTCAGTAAAGGAAATCTCTAATGAATGTATTAATAATCTTGTATTTAAAATAGTCCTTGTCAATTTCTACAACATTCTAAAGTACTTTGCAATTAAGCGCAGTTTGTAAATTGTCAACTGTTAGATTAGGAGTTAAATTTGGAAACACCTGGAGAACAGCCAACTTTAAAAGCGAAATTCGCACCGCATTTTTTTATGCAGAACAAATTTAAATTAAAATGGTAGAGGAACAGAATTTATTGACAAAATTAAAGCGAAATTAAAGTTTTCACTCCGAATTAAAATTGGAAAACAAAGTACTTAGCCGTCAATAAATTCACCTCAATATAAGCACTGTTTTAAAAATGTGTATTTTTAACGAATCAAAAATGTCCAAATTATTTTCTAGAAAATAAAACTGCCAAAAACAATAATATTTCAATCAGCACCCTCTACTTATTTACTTTAAATACCTAGTTAATAACTGACTTTAAATATATTTCCAGCTTGGCTAGACCTATTTTTAAGGAGGTATACTTATTTAATTTAAAAAAAGAGAAATACGAAGAGAGCAAGATTTCCGTTTGATTAATTTTTCTTTTTACAAAAATATAATGTAACAAATAGCATATGGATATATTTTTTGTTCGCTTCATCTTATACCTAGTTTTATTTTTACTTGATAATGATAATATGTGATATCCAAAAACTTTAGAAATAAATGCTAGTATAGGTAATGTCAAATTTAATGACTTAAGAAAATAGTAGAGACTACAGACAAACTATCTCTCAGTTACATCATGCGGTGCGCATTATTTTCTCGAACGTGCAAAGACCGAGCATGTTGTAGTGATTTATCGATCGGCCACAAAGCTATCCCTTGTATATAGCAGGTGTCACCTATTAAGCTATTATAATAATTTATTACTGACAGGTATAATCCCGCACACACACTTTCATTTTTTTATAGGGAATAAAATAATTTATATAAAAAAACAACTTATCATTTGGATATTTACCTTCATATTCCCGAGTCGCTTAGTTCTGTCCTGTACTAATAGCTTCTTGATGATGTCCTTAGCAACCGGATCGAGGTGTCGCGGCCAGTCCACGCGACCGTTGAGAATCTTCTCATAAATACCGAAAGGATTGTCGTCGTAGAACGGAGGATAACCCACGAGCATTTCATAGACAAGTACGCCTGAAATAAACAAATTGTAATAAATGTTTTGGATATATTTAAATAGAACGTAGTATCCCATAGTGCTAGACATAAACACGTCCATACAAAACGATTAATTCATTATCCAACGTGACATCTCTGATTTGTGGCAGACAATATACTTTGAATACGATATTTATCAATATCGAATTTCCGATCCATTGCCAAGGACCAAACATCACAGACAATCATACGCAAGCTCCTGCGCTATAAATTATCTAAACGCATTTATAAGTCTGGCACCAAGTAGCGATTCAAATTAGACAGACGAAGTAATAAATCACTGCAACGTTAAATAATTATAATGTAAACATAACATTAAATGTCGCCCGACGCCACACAATCCACGGGCGCATGCGCTTTGACGAAAAACAACGCGCTCTCGACGAGATTTCGACATCGCCGAGAATAGAATATAAACCGTTTGTTTTGAACAATCACAATCAAAACTATTGAAATATATCTACTTTAAAATATTGACGAAGTGACATCCTTATCCTTATAGGTAATATTTTATAAAAAGAATAAATAATAACTGTCAATCCTTCTTCGATAGTAAGCAAAGCCCACATACATAAAATTCATGCATCTATATGAAGGATTCCCCGAAGGATAGTCAATAACCTTGAATGTAACACTTTTCTCAATATCTTACTGATCGATGGTGATAGTAAAATGCACAAAATCGACGCAAAATACAAGACCTAAAATTTAGGTCATCGATAAAACTTTTCCATGCACGTGAAACGATATCGAATGGATAACATTTCGTGATTTTGTTTGCAAATTCCTTTGTTACGTTCTTTGTTGCTTATGGGTATAAAATTATAACGACATAAAAATGTGTTTAGGTCAAAAGTCAAAAGTGTCGTATAAAGTTACGTGACCACAACGGTTAATGAATCATTTTTACTACGAAATAACTTTCTAGAGTTAATATTTGTGGCATTAAGTGTATAATAATATTAACATAACAATATTTACATTTACCAAACCTACTAAATCCCATGACTAAAGTAAAGTAATCAGTGTAGTAATTAATATTCAGTATTAGCATGATTATCGTTATTATTTATTTAACATCGGAGGTCATTCAAAACAAGTTTGCCTCTAAAAAATTTATGATTTATCTCTCGAAAACCTTATCTCACTCAGATGTAGGAAAGTACCTATTATTTATTTGTACATGCTATCAAAGATTAAGCCTAATATTGAAAGGTAAAATATTTGCTGTAGTTACCTTAACAGAAATGAGTCACATCGCGTGACCCGCCTGATATCCAAGAACAGTAAAAAATCATGAAAATACAATACAATAAATGCAGCTAGGTGAATAATAATATTATGACAAAACTATATTTTTTTAACTTTGTTAAAAAAAATATACGTCTTTACCAAATACTACGTAAATGATCACGTTTGCGATAATCTAAATGCTGTTTCATACTATATAAGACATTTTGGACAAGAAAAGGAATATTGGCTAACTACTAAAATTGTTGTACATACCTAAAGCCCACCAATCGACAGCTTTGTTGTGTCCTTTGCTCTGTATGATCTCGGGCGCGAGGTACTCCGGCGTCCCGCAGAGGGTCCACGTCCGATCTGTCAATTTTTTCGCGAATCCGAAGTCTGTGATCTTCAAGTGGCCATCCTTTGCGAGCAAAAGATTTTCTGGCTTCAAGTCGCGATACACAATATTCCTAGCGTGAAGATATTCTAGTGCAGATACAATTTCCGCTGCATAGAAATTTCCTGCGAAGAAAAGAAGAAAAGGCTTTAATATTTTCATTTAACTACTAACATGATTTGAAAAATTCTTTCAGTGTTAGGTAGTCCATATATGTGAGAAAGAAACATAATAAGCTATGTAATTATTAAGCCAAAAAAGAAGCTCAATATATTCGTGTTGCAAAAAATGGGAGAAAATTTACCAGCCAAGAAAATAATGGATAACAAAGTTTCCTATATCATAAAGTTTGAAAAAGTCAGGGCTAGCCTACGTCTGGCTTATATAAATAGGAGCCAAAAATCATTTTTAGGTTAAAATAAAATTAATGATAAATTAAAGTCGAATTATGTAGACGATAGAGTACAATTAACGTATTATATACGTTACTATACTACGTTATTTATACGTACGTATACATAACGTAGTGAAATAAATATAACAATAATTTTATTCATTTCCCGTACATGAAAACTACCGTTTATACTTTGAAATTTGTAACAGTTGTTTTAGAGATATGACGAGATATCTGAAAGCACGTGTAAGATAAAATGCGCCAGGTGACTAGTTGAGAACGAGAGATGATTTTAATATTTAAATTTAAAAGCTACTTTTTAATATATTTTTTCTAAACATGCAAAATAGTGGCCAAGCATTTGGCGGCTCGCTGGTCAATTTATAAATTGAAAATCACATATAGATACATAAATAGGATAGTCATTCACAATACTGATACAATATATATTGTAATATTCAGTATCGTGAAAGTCTTCAATGTCCTAAATAAAAAAAGAACGCATATCATATTTTTGCTGTCAGTGACTGTTAGTTTAATTATAAAAAAAATATGACACGATATTTCTACGGATCGTAGTCGATGTGTGGGAATGGGATGGTATGCATCAGCAATTCGTTATAATGTTGAAACGTTTTATTAAAATTTCACTGAGCATTTTCCATTTACTAGAGCTTATTTATAAATGCATATAATAACTTGCTATTCTTCTACGACAAATTTTATTTTCTTCATTTTTCCAATTGACAAAAATTTATTTTGATTACCTTGATATAGTATCATTTGTGGGTAGCGGGCGATGGTGTTTCTGTAATTCATGGTCGTACAACTATTTTAAGCTGTTTTATTTTAATTTGATGATTTCAGTAACAAAATATATTTTAAAATATATCATCCATTCATAGAATAAATTAACATACCTATATAAATTTCCTTCGCACCACTTTCTAAGTGCGTCATTACTAATTTTTTTACGAAAACGATTTACGAAATTGATTACAAAGTCTAGATATAATGATGAAAATAAAGAAATGGATTTATTTTTGTGTTCATAAAGTTACTGACGATTGCCAGCGCTGGACGATGTCAGGCGTCATTTTGTGTATTATTAGAGCCAGTTGGTCGCAGGAAAACTTTGTCCTCTACCTATACTATAAAATTACGATAGACGACATAGATATAATGAACTTTATGCTATATACTTTATTATTATTATTTATTTATTTACAATTATGCTTACGCAAAAATCAACTAAAATAAAATTAATACTTATAAATATGTCACTAATTATTGTGTAATAAAACGGATGGTTGGCTAAGTAGCTCTCTATACCAGACAATCCGATCAGTGGTAGAACCTCCGTATTCTATAATAATATTCTGATTTGAGTAAAACCAAATAGGTTACGTGCCTCTAAATCGAATGAGTCAGGCACTCAAGTCATATTAGTGGGCGCTAGAGAAGCGTCATTTTTGGGTTCAAGCTTATGAATGACATCATGTCTTGCAAATTGGCTGTCTAAAATGAACTTGAGCCACCAAATTAAGCCTGCGAAGATCACGCGCTGAATACTTAATTTTACGCCATAAAATAACGTTAAGTTATTCATAACGGAACCCACGCCTTACTTAATATATTTTGTTTTTTTTTCAGAAACTCTTCGAAAAATATGAATATGATAACTAAACCCATACATAGTGCAAGAGCCTTTTTGTAAAAGTAATATAAATTATAAGTATATATTATAATATGATTATATTTTTATGATTAAAAATAAAGCTCTATCTCGCATAAGACAGACTAATTTTGGCGCCATAAGCGACATACATACTAAGAAAGCCTGTGCTACTAAAGTATAGTTGTCAGCCAATGGCAGTCCACTGCTGGATATAGGGCTCCCCTCTGACCCGCTGAACTGACGACATACGCAAGGTTGCCGGAGCGGGCTGGATGAGAGTTACGTAGGACCGAGATGTTTGGGGAAACCTGGGGAGGCCTACTAAAGTATAAAAGACCATAATCTTTTTTAGAAAAAAAAAACTAAAATACATTGTAATGTATTGTACTATTTTTTCTTTCAAACCTGGATTATAAATGCAAACATTCACGATAGATGTTGTTGCCGGAAACTTAGTTAAGTGCCTCGTGTGAATAACCAAAGGAGATTTAAAACATCTCGTGTGAATGTTACATTTTACGCATCATGGACAAAAATAGAAATGGAACACTGCTTTCTAAAATCGTAACCCAATAACTCATACGTACTTTAACGGCCAATTTGAAACAAAATATGTAGTTTTATTTGTTTATTGATCACGATTTGAATATGAGGTAATAAACAAAACCTAAAAGCTTTTACAATTACAAACTCGTAAATTGAAAATCGGAATAGTTTCCATGTTGAAATGTTCCACCTTTTCAATTTTATTCAATTGTTAAGTGATAGAGACGATAGAGTAACATAACAAAGCTTAAATGTACTATCTCAACAGCTTCCCATCAGCCTAAATATCTACTCATCGACACTTATATAAAACAAAAATTCTAATTTAGAATTGTTATGAAAAAGAATTGTACCAAAAATGAAACCTTTACAACTATATATTATTTTTTTAATGTTTGTTAATTTTTGGGTCATTTTCCATCTAAAGGGAAATGACGTAAAACGATTGCCTCATAGTGTTAATTTATATGAATCGAATTATATTTTAATATTGCCCCAAAAACAATCTCGTAATCGGATCAGTAAATATTTATAAAATGGGTTATTATAAGCAAGCACACGCAGGAGCGACGCGGGCGTCACGGCGTCTGCCAGAGTCGACTGACCGCGATCGCTTTATTACCAGCTACAATAATAAATGAAATGGTATTGTTCCACAAGTCTCGTTATAAGAGATGATAGAAAAAAGGAAGGAAGGTATCAGCCTGTACATATCCCACAGTTGGGCATAAACCTCTTCTCCTATTAGGGGCAAGGTATAGAGTTTAATCCGCCACGCCGCTCGATTGGGGCTTGGTGAAAATATATGTCAGAATTTCTTCCGACACATGCAAGTTTTCTCATGTTTTCTTCACCACCGAGCACCGAGATAAATAACACAAATATAGCATTTGAAAATTCAGCATTGCCAGCCAGGGTTTAAAACCTTCGATTTAGATAGACTACTTGGCCATCTCAGCTCCAACAGAGGATAAACAGAAGTAAATTGTAACCTCTAACACTTGCGTACGGCAAGGACAAGCACGCACTACACAAAATTTAGTTCCAGACGCTCGCGTCATTGACCGCTTATTTCCGTCCATGTCCTTTCTCCAGAAATACGCGTCTATTCAGATCTGATTAATACTGTACGCTTTTCAATATCACATCATGTATAAAAATAATCGGATAAAATATTATTTACGTAGTCTTTTTCATAGATATGTTTAAATAATCAATCTTTCTGATAATATTTTTATACCTACTCAAAATTAAATTATATAACCGGGTGCTGTATGTCTTAAATCTTCATACCAATAGAAATGAATTTCAAAAGCTAGTCAATTAAAACATTTAATAAAATATAACTTAGCAAGGAAAAAATCACCTGAGCGCTCGTATACTTCGAGTTTATCTTTTAAGCTGTCTTGTTGAATGTAAAATAATTCAAAGTGGATTTAGTGTTCTAATTCGAATAAGTGCCTACTGTTATAAAATTTTACTTGGTGTAATGAAATAAAGTTGGCACAGAACGAATACGATGACGTCATTGTATCAATCACTGCACCAAAACGCTACTGAGGAAATACATCTACCTTGAAACTATCCAATCATCGATTTAAGTTTTTCTGTTAAACAACAACTTTCGAGACTAATTTGTATAACTCAGTACTTTCAATCTGCGTTATGTAATTTAATTTTATTTAAAATATCATTTATTACTTTATTTCACGCAAATATTATCTTGGAAACATTAATTTTAAATCTTGTTGTAAAATATTTGAACAGCTTAAGTAATAGCAGCAATTTTCTATCGTAATCAATTACAAATTTTAAATTTAGCAAAAACTTCACTTTAAAAACAATTTACTAGGTATATATTTTGAAGTGGCTTTGTAATCTTACCAATGCTATTGCTGAACCGGCCGGCGTTTCTTAGGTAGGAGAAGAGTTCCCCGCCGCAAACATAGTCGAACAGCATGTAGATACACGTGTCATCGTGTGTCCACCACCGCCTGTAAATAATATTTCCCATTGTTATTTTGTCCAAGAACTGCTGAATATATCAACAAATATAAAAAAAAAACATGATAACGTTTTTATTCAAATATGTTTTCTACTAGATTATATATTTTTATAAAGGTGCTGTACCGGTGAGTAGTGACTATTTTTTCCGAATTACTCACTGGTAGCTACAGTACTTTTATTTAAATAATATATAATCTAAAAGAAACGTCTGATTTTTGCGATAATAGAGCATTTCCGCTTTACATTCGAGGTGTGCCAAAATTCTTGTTATCATTATATTATTCTTATTTTGTAATATTCATAACAAATTATTTTTTCTTCCGTAAATAATACTTTATGTAAACGTACTTCACCAACTATAAAATAATATTCACATTTTCATACAATAATCGATCAATTATATATACCTTTCAATCAATATTAAGCAATGATTGCTAGTTTTAGTGAACATCGTAATAACTACAATATACGCTGAAACAACGAGAAATAAGTTGGTGAACATCTCGATATTATCACGAGGTAAATAAAATGAAAGTCAAACAGTAGAGCACTTTTAAAAACGATTATTTTTGAATTAAGAATATAAGTTATTTAAATTGACAGCTCCAAACGAATGCAGTATCTTTATACCACTTTATACGTTCGATACTGTTACGCGAATAGATAAGTTGCTGTCAATAAAAGTATTGAGAGCGACGATTCCCAGATCTACGACTGATAGGACTTAACGCGTATTAACAAATCTCTTACGTGGTATTTCAGACCTTCGAGTCGTTAGCGAAGAAAATAATAATTATGTTTTATTATACAATACTGTTATTGCGTATGTTACGTAAATCAAATCATGTATGCAATTACTAGTACAATAACTGCTTTAATGCTAATTAATTTTTAGATAAACTTAAGACATATAAGAAAAAGTAGCTATAATTAAATACCTGAACAATATAATGCTCATTAAAAAAATAAACAAAACAGTAGCCAGAATAAATTTGCTTTAGAATTTTTTTTCAGCCATTATTATAAATTTATGTCAATACCATTTTTATAAATTTATAATATAAAAATAATTTATTTTAACACTAACCTGGTTTACTACGATAATTTCCTTAAATGTTAGATATTAATTTATTTTAGTTCGCGATAACTATTTTACGGTGTGTAGAATTCGCGATTATGTATTTGTATTTATTATTTTGGCGCCATTTTCTCTGTCACGGCGAAAAAGCAAATGAAATAATTTGTCGGCCTAAATAAAGATATATTTTTAATTTTAATTAAATTTCAGCTGAGCTATGTATAAAAGCATTGTAATCATTTTATAAAGAAAAATAAAACATTATAACGACATAAACTAAAAGTTTAAAAAAATATTCCACACAAATAAATAATAGATAAGTACGTTAATCGTAAAATTGAAAAAAAATGTAAATAACTAAAATTATTATAATTTACAAAACTTAACTAGATTTTTTTCTTGATAAAGAATGGACTACGTGTTATATTTTATACGAACACGCAATAAGAAATAAGCAATTAGTAAAATTTACCATCCTCTATCATCATCATATCATCATAATCTGTTTAAAATTATACTGAGCTTTAAAAACTATTTTTCTCACAACTACGATTAAAAATAATTTTAATTTGTTTAAAATTTATATGTTTTTAAAAGTATGGTTGGCTTTGTCATAACTAAAAACTACACATTATAATGAATAGGTACGGCCTACAAAAATAATTGGCTCCGAGCCGATATTTTTCTTTTCCTGACGTCACACGCATGGTTTGCGTACC
>DVXP01001231.1:0-15750 GCA_018235645.1 Junonia grisea | reverse complement strand
GAGGGAGTCGCGCTCGCTCAACCGCATCGCTGAGGTACCGCACGCCCTGCCACTATCTCACGTTCTTATGTAGATCCCCTATACAACTCATGCAGCTAACTTTAGAACTATAGTTTTTTAGTTGCCACGTCAAAAAATTAAAACTTTGCTAAGAAATCCCCATACAACTATAAAATGACTTGCCAGATGCATAATTGGCTATCCTAACTAAAAAAATAATAATTTCTGGATATTGGAATGATTCCAATATTCAATAAGAGCACAAAAGGCTCTTTTTGTGCTTTTGCGAAAAATGCAAGTTGTTTTTACTGTCACGATTTTGGAAAAAATTGTTTTACAAAGTTTTTGTTATGACGCACTTACGTGCCATATGCCTTTCTTAAACGATTTTCGATCGGTTAATACTAGGTGTAATTTGGCATAAATCACGCCGACGAAGTCGTACAATGAAATCTTAAATCCCCTATACGTAAAGACAGTACAAATGTTTTTTCTCATTTACACCAGTGTGGAGTATCTTTGGATAGGTCATTTAAAATTGTTATAGGATAAATTTTTCGAGTAACGAGCCGTTTTCGTAATATTACGCGATAAAGTGTAAATTTTTCTTTGAGGCAAGTCGAATGTGTCGCCTTCTAACTAAATTGCTAAATTTTCCTTTTAAGATAAACATGTCAGTTGGTAATAAGACCTATTTTATAAAGGTGGACATGTACGGAGCTCTAGACGCGCGCGGCCTCAACCCGCACTTTCCCAACAATTGTTTTAGCGTTGACTGAAGTAGACAACGATGTGCCTGCAGGTGGAGGAGGCGCACGCGGCGCAGGCGGCGCGCTGGGCGGGCGCGGGCGGGCTGGTGGCGCTGTGCGGGCGGCCGCTGCTGCGCCTGCTGGCCGCCGCGCGCCCCGCGCCCTCCGCCCGCCGCCTGCACGGCCTCTGCTGAGCGCCGCCCGCCGTCCTCAGGGTGACGGGTACCGTGATCGATATTCTTTCCCCTCCGTGAACCACCGTCGTCCGTTGTGCGTTTAAGAGACGTTTTTATTGAACGTTTAGCGCCGGCTTCGATTATCAACATCGATTGTGCCGGTACTCTGTGCAATCGTTGACCTGCTGACGTCGATGATGGTATCTTCTCTAGAAAGAGGGCGAAGCGTATTTATGCATTGATGTAAAATGAAATATGAAACGATTCCTCGAATGTCAAAGCTCATTCGGAGCCTAGTTTAGGCGAAGTAAATCACAAGTATTCTACTTTTTGACTTATAAGTCGTTTTGTATTCGAGCAACTTGTATTTTATGAGTAAAGATTAAAAATATATATGTATAATAATTACTAATGTATATTATATTATAACTTCTCATTCCTAATCCAATGAAATTCAAGAGGTTGCCCCTTAAAACGCCAAATGATAGTACTGATAATTTTTTTAGAAACATTTTCTATGTCGTTCATAAATACAACAAGCTACAAAATTTGTAAAGCTTCATAAAACTAATATAATCATGGACTGTGTTTATATGCATGGGGCCATTCTATCTTCAATATTTTTTTAACTAAAAAAGGCATTTGTAACATTTTTAAATACTATTAGGTCAACAGGGTTTCTACAATTCAGTTCATACGTACCTACTAAGTTTTTAATGCCGTTCATTAAAAAAGTTGAAGTAATAAAGAACTGAATTTTTTTTGAACATTTTGCATGAAATTATATGGTCTAAAGAAAACTAGCAACAGCGATGGACAGTAATATTAATTCAATAAAAATAAATAAATAATCCTTGAATTAACGAAAAATGCAAGTTGTTTGATGTTAGAGAAGATTACTACCCTTATACATATTTATAAACAAAATAATATTATCGTAAGACAACCTGTAACTTTAAATCTTTATAATTGTTTGTAGTATTGAGCGCTCTTTTAACCGCCGAACATATTCTTACGCAGTGCCTTATTCGTCGCCTACGGTAGCACGGTCGAGTTCTGTTACGGCAATTGCGTGGCAGTTCTTTTACACCAATTTTAAAATAATGGCAATATTATATTTATTAGCATAGCATGAGAATTAGAGCATGACCAGAAATGTTATAGTAAATATTTTGCCTGAACAACAAGTAACGTGCGCACCAGCCAATGACATCAGTGGTCTACACGCTCCAGACTATCATACTATACATTATTGTTAAATAGACTAGCGCTCTAGTTTGACAAAAGTAATAAATACAAGCATTTAAAAAAGATATACTTTCATATAAATAATATTTTTTGGTATACCACATTGATATGACAGATGAGCATTAAATGAAACTAATCTTGTTCAGTGAGCTTTTGACCTAGTAGAAAAGTACAAAAAAGAAACATGCATTACATTTACAACTCAAAGTAAAATGCTTACATCATTAACGGGCAAAGTCGCACGCGTTTGATCTAACGCTACCGCTGATTTGTTTACTCAAATATGCAAATAAAGGAAATACATTAATACAAAAAATACAATACATTTTAATGAAAAAATTAGTAAGAGAAAGTTTCAATATGGTGGCACGAGTGGCCAAATTACGAGGTGGCAAAGTAGAAATTTGGAAAGAGAATGTCAGTCTACCACTTTCAGAACTTCAAAAAGTCCCTCGGTCGTATTAACGTTGTATAACTGCTTCACTTTTATATTTACTACTGGGAACTTTGTTTACTTTAAATTACTTATAATATTAAAGTGTTAAAAGGTGCAATAACTAGGTATAAAAATAATAGCAATAAAAATCAGCTAAAATTAAGTAAATCAATTTATGTTTTGGTCACTACATTTTAAACTTGGTGTCAAGGAAATGTTTTTAATGTGACATCAGATAGGATTTGATAATATATCAGGTCGAGTCATAAGTAACTTCCAATGCAGCGTCGTAGAAGTTATTGCTTATATTTGTATCTTGCCAATACAAACGAGTTTTAATTTTTAATATATGGATAGAGATTCTATGCATGTTAAATATAACATTGTATTTAATTTTTTTAACCTCCGAAATGGAGTCATAACGTACATTATTGACTTGAAATATTTTGAAAATTTGAATAACGCCATTGCGCTTTGACAACATCTGAAAAAGAATGTGCGCTAAAGGAGTGTTTACCGATAAGGCAGTCTGAAATTGGTTTATTCAAATCGGTTTTAGAGATGCGACCTTTAAAGATAAAACAAAGGAGGGATTTTTTATCAACTTTGACCAGAATCTTTTAAAGAGAATTTTAAAGCACAATCCACATCAATCAATTAGAGAAATATTAAAAAATATGAATACGCATAGCAGTTGCAAAGAGTGCGAGACAAATTCAATGAAAAGCGTCCTGAACTCGTCAATCACAAAAAGTCACTCTTGTGCGCATGAAAATACGCATCCAAATACAGCGAGGGTTACTCAAGAAAAAAAGTTTCAGGCAATTGAAAATTTCTTCTAGTCCAAACCAACACATTTTACAGCGAAGACATTAATTTAAACTGTCAGGAAGATGCGAAAAGGTCATAAATAATAATAGAAAAAATATAATAAATTATTGTAATTTTGTTATTAAAAGAAAGCGAATAAAATGTCCTATTACAAAAACGGAAGTTACTTATGACTCAACCTAATAGCTTGATTACCTTAAGAGAACTTGTCCAGTTATTTACACATATTTTTGACGGGATCTACTTTTCGTTTAGAATTAAAACTACTACTCGTCTCGCGTATCACTTTAATTTTCTTTATAGTATAATTTATACAATTATTTCTCAAAAAATAATTTATGCCCAAGTGTTGGTGACACTAGCTATCAAGTCTCTAAGATGGTTTAATTAAAGCTACTCGATTAATTTTTAGCTACAGAAATACAACGGGTAAATAGTACTCTTCCATGTAGGTATATCCAGTAATATTAATCAAATGTTAGTATCATACATTCATCATTAATCTTTTTGAATTGCGGTATGAATAAATAAATAAAAAAAACTGATAAAAAATGACGAAATGTTTAAAAATGCTGGCCCTTTCTGAATTCGTCTTCAATTTCGTGAGTTAATTTTACGACGAGAAATAAATTGTATTCCAAGTGACATGGGTGTTGCGTCACTTTAAATAAAAAATCAAGATCAAGATATTTAACAGCTAATTAATAATCTAGAAGCGAAGAGGCTGCTCAACCGCAGACCTGGTGGCGTTTTCGTGCTAAATTTTGTAAAAGATGTTTGTGTTAGTTTTCGATGTTGCTTTTTTTTAATCATTCGTTTTCGCATAATAAGGTTTACTGGATCAACATTTCAAAAGCCTTTGCTATAGATTTACTATAAGATTTTAACCTTACATTACACCATTAAATCAATGGAAGCGTAACGCGCACAATTGTACAAATTTTGGCTGGAGCAAGGTAAACTCTACATTGACATAGTTGGACACTTCCTCAAAACCATTTTCACCATAATGAACCCATACATACGTAAATAAACGCCGACATTAGCAAAGTATGCACAGTGCACACTAATACATACACTATCACACTTTAACAATAATAGTTATTTTCTTAGAGATGCAACTGGTCGCTTATGTTATATCAGGCTTTTATTTGATTCTTAATTGGTTCAATTAGTTAGTAGTGGACAAATTAAAATAGTAGAAACGATTCATACATACATTATGCTTTATAACATATTATTTCTCATTGTAATAAATTTCTTTAAATATGGATTATAATATAGGTACGATTTATTATTTATTTTTCTATTCATATAAAAAAAATTTAAGAATTGACTTGTGCTTCCTATTGATTTTTTTTATTTTATATGAAAATGAATTATTCTATCCCTTCAATTCTACATCTTGAATGGTTAAAAGGTTTTCTTTTTTGTAATGAAAAGTGAATGTCCAAACGAAAAATAACGATTTAATAATGAACTTGGTGACACGTATTTTTCTCGAAAAAGTATCAAAGGCAAGTGTAAAATTTAGAAGATTTCTATCAATGCTTTCTATATTTATTAAGGTTACAGGACGTTCAACTCATTGAAATCAAATGGATTTTATATGTACACATATAATTTAATGGAATATATTTTAAGTGACGTAACCAATGATATTTTATAACTGTAGTTTTTTAACCTTGAAAATATGTGCCAGTTTCTAACAATGACAAACCCGTCGCCTTTCCTTGTTTTCACAAAGATTCTGAGTTGTTGTTGAGTGTCTTTCGTTTATAATTTTTTAATAATCGATTCCTTTTTATAAAAAAAATATTTTCCAATTCAATTTGAAACAGAATTGTACAGTATATTGTAGGTACGGTTGTAATCTATACATCTGCTTACATATTGTATGTATAATAACACAGACTTAATATTTTACATTATGAAATTATGGAATCAATGCATTATAGACATCAGAAATACAATGGACATAAGAATGCAGCAATAGACGTTTTTTTTTAATAGTTGTGTCAGTGTTAGGCGTAGTTGACTACCTTTTTGTAATCAGATTACAAACTACAATTCAAAGTAGTAACTACATGTAATCATGATTACATGTATCGATTATCCGGAATCATCGTTCACGGCTCTATTAATTACCAATTTTGAAATGATTTGATTTATACCATTCTTAATTTTTTTTAATTTATATCATTGTTAATTAACAATGATATAAATCAAATCATTTAAATATATAAATTATATAAGTCAAAGTATATTGTAGCGGGCAGTGTAGGGCGTAGTTACCTATATTTTATAATCAACTACGACTCAAAGTAGTCGATTACATGTAATTAACATGTAATATAATCATAATTACATGTAGTTTGATTACTTTTACGATTATTTTATGTAGTTAGTAATCGTGATTACTGACTACTTAAAGTAATCGTAGTTAGTAGTCAGTAGTTTGAATATATTTTGCTCAAAACTGATCGTGGTCTCCGAAGATCTTTATCAGATCCTGGTGTATTATAGTAAAACCTCATTTGGTAAATATAATTTCAAATACCTAACGAAAATCGCATTAAAATCGGATAAGTAATTTTGAGAGAAACGCACAGAACAAAGTAAAAAAAATGCTTTTCTTTTCCGTACAAAAGAATACATATATTTCTAAAGAGAATGATATTTACTCAGTACTTAAACATAGACCTACTTAAACAATATCAACTTTTGTAACTTTTGATAAATTCGAAATATATTATGGAGTTGATTATGTACACAACAATTCAAAGAAAATAAAGCCACCTAGGCGGCAATTCAAAAGAAATATTTATGATTAAACCCCATTAAAATTAAATATCCCGAATCTGGGCAAAAGTTTCCTCTCCTACTCAAGAGAACATACATCTACCGACTTAACTGCCGCTTCTGAAAATGTGAAAAAATTAATGATACATAGTATGTACCTACATATAATGAATTTAAAAGGACAATTAATTGTCACGACTAAGCAGCATCTTATAGTTAACGAGTTATAGTCGAACAAAGTATGAAGTAATATTTCGCCCAAATTTAATTGAAAATTATTAAGGTACAATTAATGGATGTCCGCATATTATGATGGAAACTACAGCCAATTGTTATTTTTTATTTTGTCTTGTCGCTCATGACGATAAGAGGAAAATATGCCGAGGTATAATTTATTATTGTAATTTGAATGCTACGATGTATCAATACGTACTATAAATATACGGACTCAGGGTAAGTAATTTGAATGTGTATGAAATATAAGAGTAACCTGAATATTGTTTGTATACTTACATGTAGTAAGAGACTAACATGACCAAGGACGACCGCTTCTTAGTGTTTTTTTTTTTCAATTAATTACCTAATATTATAGACATAATTTGATATAGTTGACATACTCATCCCAAGCATACTAGACACTTGTGCAAGATAAATCTCGGGTACTGAAATCAAGAGCTTATTTATAACAATATCTATAGTTATATAATATCATTGAACTTTTTATGTGTTTCTATACCTATACCATAAAAATTAGTCCTAAATTGAATATGATGCATTTTACTTTAGTAGCTACACGTAATCACCTCTAATCTCGATAAATATAAAACTGCAATTTTTATAATATGTTTGTTATCAAAATAAAGCACATACCACATACATATGTACTTCATATTATCTAAGTAAATATTTTAAAATTATTTCTTCACAGACATACAAAAGTGAGATAGCGCGACTTTGTAGTTGGGTTACAGTCTTCAAATTTACACTATATAGTTTACACCTACTTGTTTTATACTGATATTTGTGTTATAGATTAGGACCATTTACTAATTACATTTCATTCTCCTAAAATATGCTTCACTAAATACTTTTACATTCTTTATTAACGGCTTTAAACTTATAAAACAAATCTCAGAATAATGAATCATCATTTACCTACTAGCCAGAATATTGAAATAAGATGTAGATGTTATAAATCTGGTTTAATTTTGTAGTTGTATTTCTTACTTTGTTTGCATTATATTTGTAAATGAATTGTTGTACTATTTTGGTGCTATTACATAATTTATTTCATAGTAACTTGCAATATTATCGTAATGTTTTTTTTGGAATTTTAATGGTATTTGCCTAAATATCGCCGCACTGTAACTAGTCAAATATCCTGTAGTATTCCACAGTACACCGTGGTTGAATGAAAGTATGGTTACATTGTGTGTAATAAAATAGCAGTTAGACTCAAAGTTTAAATAGTTATAATGTATGTGCTTCTTTTTTATCTTTAGGTAGATACAATTTTATTTATATTTTGATTGCTGCAAGAAGGGTTAATGAGTTTCGTTCGTTATTTCTAAGATATAAAAATATATTATTTTAACAGAAATATAATAAAGAATTTACAAATGTAATGTTTTTAAAAAGGCAACTACAACGTTATGGACATGAGTTTCCATATTGATTCACAATATTTCATCATTTCCTCATTAGTCCTTCTATAAGCAACTTGTGTGTATAATTTGTGTAGTTTGTAAAATACATATAATTTATTGTTATAAAATTTAAATGTTGTACATGAATACGTATTTGTATGTACATACATACTTATTGAAATTTTTGTAAATAAATCGTTTATCTTAAATTAGGTTGATTTTAAAATATTAAGTTTTGTGTGTATATCATACATCTTTGGATCTAAAATATTCGTCGTTCTAACTATGGTCATCAAGTATTTATGCCAAAGATTAGAAAGTTATAAAAATCTTTTTTTTTGTTACTATTAAAGTGCCAACATCTAAGTTTTTAATTACAATTTTTATACAAAAATAAAAAACATTGATGGGGAACTGGGTGCTTACTTTATATAGAAATATAAAATTTGAGACAGTCATAGAAATATGATACATTTACATTATGATTTGAAAAATATATACGATAAGGAAAAACACAAATAATTTTTGTTAGAAAGAGATACACGAAAGTGTCGCTAAAATATGCATGTGAATAATTGTGTTTTGAACTTTTCCTTAAATATTTATACCTATTACGTACTCAATTCAACGGAATGTCTTTGTTTAAAAAATTTTGTTAATAGAAGTTTTTAAAATTGATCTTAACAACGTTTTAAAAATATATATTAAATATTATAATAATCTAAAGTCAATACTATTTTTCTACGCCGTTTAAATAAGTTGTAGTTAAAAATATGTGTGAATATAATATACGACTATGTTATTTGACTTCAACTTGGGGCAGTAGTTCGGAACCTTTACAAATAAAAATGTCGATTCTATCGTACCTACTCGTGATGAATATCTATTTATATGAGTCACACAGATATTCCTTTGGTGCATCACTCTTGCAAGATTTCGATGAATTTTTGGTGGATTTTTGAAGTGTACTAATTTTTATTAAATGTGAAATTTAAGTAAAATATATCGACTATCTGACTATATTAAAAATTGCGAAATTTATACAACTCTTAATACGCATACCTATACGAATATTACTACTGATCCTTAGGAAATCCCTTGTCTTACGCAATCTGTACTTCGAGTAACCTAACATGTAGAGATTGAAAGAAATGTTTTAAAGTTGTAATTAAAAATAGTAATATAACAATGCTTTAAAGAAAGAGAACAAGTCGTTTGCGAATTATGATATTACAATGTAATGCATAATTAAACAAATGACCAATTAACGCTTCTATTGTTAATTATTTGATCAACTGTAGAAAGCTAATATTAAAATATTTAACTCTGAACCTTCTAATTTGAAAAAAATTGTTTGAGTAGATTTTTTTTTAAAGGATCTATTTTAGTTTGAATTTTCATATACATATATCTAATTCTATTGAAAAAACTCTTTAAAAGAATATTATATAAATATATATGCAGCATTATTTTGTAGGGCAACAAAAATGCTTACTCGTGTTATAAGAATATGTACACTGATTAAAAGTTACGAGCCCGGACCTTTGTTCAGAGCTTACAATTTAATACTCTCTTCCCTCCGCCATAGTAGAAGTAGGAGAAAACGTGCGTATTTATATAGGATGGAAAATATAAGCCAGCACAGTAACGTATGATGGCGAATTGTATCGTTTGTCAATCTAAAGTAAACCTTGATTTTTCCATCTATAAAGATTGATGTAAGGATAAAATATTTAATTTGTTAAATAGCGTTAAATTGATACAAAGCAGCCAATTTCACACTATACATAATATATCTCATTATATTTAATTAATCATAAAATATATATGTATAATTAAAAAATGATGTGGTTTTATCTTTTTCATCCTATTATATTAATTTTGTTATTTTTATCGCATAAGCTACTGATTTTTTGTATACTTAGGTATTTTATTACTATGTACAGTTATTATTATTACCTTGTGATGTAAGCCATATTTAGTAATAAATGTTAAAATAACCATGTATTTTAATTGACGTCAGGTCCATCCTATAGTATTATCGATATTATTTTCATATTCAATTCCGATTTATTTTTGCAGTCAGCTGTGATAAATGTTCATTGACTAATTCTGAACAAGTAAAAGAAAACAAGTATAATAAAAAGGGTAAGATAAAATGCACTACAATATAATCAGACATTATCTTATTAATAGTAAAATAGGTTGGGATAACTTAAAATTATCGTGTATTGTAATTTGTAAATTTCTAGTGTAGAAATTAATGTAAAATTGTTATAATATGTGTACCTGGTGGCCAAGTGTATTTGGCACTAAATAACCTTTTTTTAAACTGTCCAATATTTTAGTAGTGTTAAATATTAGAGTCGGTATGAGTATTGTTAGAATAAATATTATGCTTTGAATTTTTCTATCATTTATGAAAATATCTTGCCAATAAAATGTTAATTATCATTTACAGTAGTTTAAGTAGAATAAGAATATGTTCTTTTATCAGTAGCATTATGATTTATAACTACATAGTTTAAATATTTTATCAATAAATTTAAATAATTTATATCAATTAATTGTCTTAATAAATGTGAAATTTGCGTATGTTTTTTAATACACAATTGTTCAATTAAAATTCCTCAAAGCTGCAATGAAAGTCTTGCAAATTAAACACAATGTATCTATTTATGAGAAAGAAAAAAAAAGTTCGATTACAGTATCATTTGATTTATTTACCTTTGCTAATTATACATTGGTAAAAATATTAATGCTATGAATCAATTTGACTTAGCCTTTTGTTTGTATCAACAAAATCACGCAATTATTGTAAAGATGCCAAGCTATGGGGTTGATCAGTTGACACTATTAACCATTGCAGTTGTTATGTGAAACATCCAAATGATAAAAAGCCTTACAATGAAACAGTAGTACTTCATCTTATGTCTCTAAGAAATTTCCTAAAATATTTTACACTTTATGTTAACTAAGAAAAAAATATATTTTTTTGTTGATTTTCTGAGATTATACTTTGATAAACATAACTTGAATTCTTAAAAATGTATTATTCAGTATAGGTGTATTAATCAATAGATTCATGCCTATATTCATAAACAATGAGTTACAAAAAATATTCATTTGGAATATTTACTTGTCCATAAGTACAGGCATTCTAATCCATTGACCTGAAAAACAAGATATCTGTAAATCTAGTCTTAATCATACCAAAGCAAGTTTGACTTTTTAAAAGGCCACAATAATTTAGGTAGAGATAAATAAATGGGTGTTACCCTCTACATGGGTATTAGAAGCTATTTATAAGTGAATATTACAAGAAACTTTCTACCCAATCCACTGCAAGAATAGTAGACCCAAAGCAAACTGTTTGCTTCAGTAAATATTAAAAAAATTAAAAATACGATAAATGCAAGAAGACAAATATTTAACATACTAGCATAATTTTCATGCCTGAAAATTATGCCAAATATTTATAACTATAATTTTATTGGACTTACAAAAATGAATATAATATCCTATAATTTAGCAAAGTAGAAGTAGATTGGGTTATTTGAAACATGTTCATTTAGAAAATAACTAAAAAGTGCTTCCCTCCGGGGGCTGGGAAAGCTTCATATTTTCCTTAAGAGTCATGAGACGCCTCAGTTCTTGAAGAACTGTCTTGATAGTATAGTCACGTTGCCATCTTGCAAGAATCGGGACTTGTCTATTATCCACCTGTACAAAAAATAAAAAAAAATTGTATTTAATTTTATAACTACAACATTTAATTGACTAACTTCAACTTCATAATTTAAATAAAAATTACAAAATATTGTAAATTAAAATTACAAATTATTGTAATTAATTGTAAATTAATATTGTAAATACCAAAATAGATTCTTTAAATATATGTTACTGGCTATGGTCTGACGTAGGGGATTATTATTTAATTAAAAAAAAACCGCCATGTATCAAAAAAACGGCTACGTCAGACCATAGACAGTAATGTATATTTATAGAACATATTTTGATATTTGCCCTAGGACCCTCTGTTTTGCTGGAATACTGTCAACGCGGTCTAAAAGACGTCGTTTTAGATTAGCTTCAGGAAAAAAAATGGCGACCAAAAAAATAAAAGTAAAACGTTTTCATATTTATACATTCCTGAACATAAATTCAAAGTTTCATGTAAAACCGTCTATTCATTTTTCTTAAATAAATAAAATAAAAAACCAAGTGAATTTCGCTGCTTACAGTGTCCGGTCCCCTTAAATCATTGATAATAATTATTTTTTTAAACCCATGTTAAAATTCAAGATAGTTACAAAACACGTACCAGCTACATCGCTAGGTACTATTTGGTATCTATGTTTTTTTTTGTGTTTTCTGGTATAAATGAATTATGTCATTTTTCATCATTTCAATTTGATTTCGTAAAACATTTTGATTTTCTTTGTTTTTCGAAATACTCGTAATTTAGTATTATTTGGATATTTACTGTTTAATTTTTCCGTCCTTTTTATATTACGGACATGTTATACCTATTATTAAAAATATTAAATACACATTTTGCTAAATAAAATATTTACAAACTATTGTGGCTTTTCTATTCTCAACAACATCTAGAAATTAGTCAGTATTTATAACTTTAGGGACGGAACCTAAATACTTGAAATAAATAAAAAAAATACAAATTAAGTTACAGTTAATGGACATTTAAAAGCTTGAGCAATAAAAACAACAATTTCAATATAAACGAAATTTTATTTTCATGTGTAGGGGGAGTAGGTAGAAACTTAACTCCAAGTTTATGGGATTTCCATTCTTGTCCCGAATCTTAGAAAAAAGGGTTCAAAAAATTTTCGCGCTTTAGTAATCTCGGCTTTCCAGTGACAATATCTTCCTATGTCGAATAAGAACTTGTAGCAGATGTTATACGTTATACCTTAACTTATACCTAATTGCGAAAGTGAGTTTGTTTTTTGTTCCGCTTTCACGCCGTAACCATTGAACCGATTGCCATGACCTTTTAGAGATGTGAAGTGAGAAGCCCAGTATATATTAAATGATAAAATTTTTTTGACGATTGGCGAACGAAAAATTGGCGACGAGCAGATTCCCTAGCGGCGACTCGCAGAACTAGCGTATGCCAGTAATATGACAGATGCTGTCAGATACTTTCTTGTCAGTTTCACGATAAACAGCTTGTTTATCATTAGATATTTGGCTGCTTGAAAGAATTACTTAGGTGTTGAAATGGATATAAATAAAAAAGGAAATATCTACTGCTATGTTCCTCAGTGTGATAACTATCTATAACAAAATGAGCTTAAATTTCCATATCTTTTCCCCTCACATTTTCCCTCTAATTTAATCTAATTTCACCCTCACGAAGAGGTCTAATAGTATTTTCGACTAACTTGTAAATGTCCGACAGTGAAATCACATCGCAAATTAGTTTAAAAACAATAAAATGATAAATTCAGGTTGTTTCCCATGTATCTGTTCGAAAAGTATCTGTCAAATCTGTCCTATACTAGTTCCATAAACCGCCACTAGGGAAATTTACTCGCCACCAATAGCCGCGGACAAAATTTACTAAGAAATAATATTGTTGGACACAGGACATGAATAAAAATATGAAATGGATGATTAATGAAGATAAGTCCCGCAAATATATGCATGGGCGTAGCCACGTAGAATAATCTATTAGATAATTTAAATGTATCTAGATACATGCATGTACGCTGATGTATAGTGTGCACCCGCTATTATCAACATAATCTAGAAATCGTAAACAAAGATAATCGAGAATACTTTATTATCAGCTGCCAGTTTCACATAATCTACGACCCTGCGGACTTGCGTAGGTAAAAGGTAGTTAATAATTGTGTATTTCAAAGTAACATTCTATTGAGAAATCACCAGTATTTTTTAATTGAATTTTTTAAATAAAACGTTAATAAATATTATAAATATATACCAAACATTAAAACCTGCCCGCCCTGTGAATAAGTGTTTTTGATTAATTCGTACTACGAAGCAGTATCGAGCTTTGTTTCACAATACTAAGACAAATTAAATAAAAACTGGTATACAAAATACGTGCAAATGGAGTACGAGACTGGCGATACTTGGCGAAGATCGAGTTCTCCTAAGCAGAAGGTCTCATGTCACCAAATACCGAAGAGGTCGACCACAACAGCAGTGATCGTATTGGGTCTCGCGGTTCTAAGCTGCCTGCTCGGCTACTGTGTACTCAGTGAAACACTGCCTTATGAATCGAAAACATTGCGACTTGTTATTATTGTAAGTTTTACTGAATTCTTTTTGAAATTTTCATTAAATACCAAAATTCTTATTATGAAACGTTTTTTTAGCTCTTTCGTCATGGAGCTAGAACACCAGTAGAAACGTACAATAGTGATCCTTTTAAAAACTATCAGTGGCCGGACGGACTTGGCAGTCTTACTAATGTAAGTGCAAAATATTAAATCAACGCTATAAGACTGTTACTTGTAATTATTTTTTATAGTTATAGATAAGTAAGGAATATATATAATATTATGATTATGATACAGACTGGTAAACTACAATTGTATGAATTGGGCAAGAAATACCGTACCTACTATGCTAACTTCATCCCTGAAGAGTACTATGAGAAGGATGTCTACATAAAGAGCAGCGACAAGTCCAGGTGCATGATGAGTGCATACACTTTCCTTGCTGGACTCTTCCCTCCCTCTGAGAGACAGATGTGGCACCCAGAGATAGCATGGCAACCAATCCCAGTGCATTCCTTGCCAAGACACCTTGATAATGTATGTATTGTTGTATCTATTATCTGAAGATTTAAAAATGATATATAATACATTCATTTCTTATTTCACAAAGAGGCTACTTCCAACTTCAAAATTCATTTGTTTATTTGCACTTGTATATTTTGGAAAGTTATATTTTCACATAAAAGTGCTAAATTTTCTAATACTTTTTCAGATAGTAGCAGCTACAAAGCCTTGTAAAGTATGGAAAGCAATGTACAAAGAGTTGTTGGAGGAGAAAAATTCTGATCCTAAATTCACGGAACTATTTGACTATTTGAGCAAATATACAAATCAGAGTATGCGCAGTGTTTTGGATGTAGATTACCTTTACAGCACCCTGCAGACAGAGCAAGAGGCCGGCTTGAAACTGCCCGAATGGACTAAAAATGTGTTTCCTCATAAAATGAAAACACCCTTTATGCTTAGCTTAGCTTTGCTTTCTTATAATGCAACCTTACAAAGGTTTCACACTGGTAAGATTTATTTTTATGTTTATTAAATGAAATTGTGAATGTGTTATCTTATTGTGTTTTGTTAGTAGTTTCAGTTTGCCCCATAGGTTACCTTCATAAAATACTCAAAGGTTATTGTATTTAAAATTATATTAGCAAGGTATTTTAAATATTTAATTTTCTTTTTACAATACAATATGAAAAAAAAATAACAACTGTATCTTGTTATTTATAAAGTTATGCAAAGAACATCATGTAAAATATAAGGTACTTTAATACAATAACAAAAGAAGTACAATTATTTAAAATTGCAGGTCCTCTGCTTGGTGAGATAAGGCAGCATCTTCAACAAAGCGTGAACCACATTAATGTAGATCGCTCCTTGTACATCTATTCCGGACATGATGTGAATGTTGTGTCTCTTTGGAGGGCTTTAGGCTTTGATGAGCTTTTGGAGCCGGAGTACGGCGCGAGCTTAGCTATTGAGCTACATGAAGAGGTCGAACAGGAGAGTTTCTTTGTCAGGGTATGTTTTTAAGTTTTTTTATTCTATATTATTATCAAAATTTCCCCATTGAAAATATATCGTCAGATGAAA
>DVXP01001230.1:0-15754 GCA_018235645.1 Junonia grisea | reverse complement strand
GACGCACTACGTCTTTCACTATTATCTATACTACCCCCACCCTATGAGTTGACAGACCTGTGTAAAAGACCGTGGTACTGGCTGAACGTATAACACAAATATAAGGTATAATAAATAGCCTAACTATATAATCTCTTCCTGATGTATTATTCATTCTTGTCTTAATGTTTTACTATTTACCTGCGCTGCGATTGATCAGTATTCAGTACTATCAACATTAATAACGTATTTCTTTGTTAAATTACCAGGTATCCTGTTCCAGATTTTATTCATTATGATCCTTAAGGGATGTAATACACACATATATCTACGGCAATCATTACCCTCCTTCAGACGTGGTCGGGTAAAAAGTTAAATAACATTTAGCTTCTTCCCTACAATTTTTTATAGATAGGCGGATAGTAGTAGATTTAACTCCATCCACTCCACAATAAAATTCTCGTTAAATTTAATTAAATTCTCATCGTGTGATCGATTTTAAAGCTAGCAACTAGGGATGCTATGGATATGAAATTTCGGATTTGGATACGGATACGTAATTTTTTCTAATTATCTGGTAGTTTCGGATAATTTCGGTTACAGATATTTGGGGTTTAAGGAAATTTAAAAGTTATTACAACGGGAACTGAATACTCGATAGTATTATTGTCAAAATTATTGACAATAATACTAGTCATTTATACAAGTTGGTAACAAAAACTTGTTATAACACATTTCAAATAGACTTCGCCATTATCAGAAACCATTCAAAATTTTTATAACGGATTCGATTATCTACGGTCAAAGAGCTCCATAACATCTGTGCTAGAAACCAACATCAAGAGTCACAAAAATGCAGCTCAATTGGAGTTTGCGATATTTATCTACTTTATTTTTAATATGAATATTGAACTTTAATGTTTATCTATTAATCAAAATAAAATGCATTTATTTACAAACGATAAAATTAGTGCCTTAAACGCACTACTAAATTAAATGTTTTAAATAGATATCTACGTCTATATAGATATCTATCTATATCTAAATAGATAGATATCTATATAGACTATATCTAAATAGATAGATATCTATCTACAAACAGGTTCTATTATTGTGCGCCCAATTTTTATCTATTTGAATTAAATAATCTGTGGCCATTCAGCCAATAGACAAGACTTAAATTTAGTTATTATTTTGCAATTATTTTGAATATTTCACGCCTAATGTATAAAATGTTGTTATTCTTATGTTGTGAATATCATATTCTTGATCTGTGTCTATTTTTTCAATAAAATATATCGTATGAAGTATATACTTAATATAATTTACATAATATACTGCAAGTGGTAACATATTCTTGTCGCAACAAGTTGGAAAGATAACGACTTTACTTTACATCTACTTGAGAGTTTATACTCAAATTTCAAATTACTATTTATATAAAGCAACAATATGAAAATAAAAAGAACTCCTCAGCGGAGTGATGATGGGAGCGCCAGCAAGAAACCTAAAGGCATTAATAAAAATGATTACTTCGAAACTATACTAGGAGAAAGTGGTTTAAATTTGTATCACCCGCCGGAAAAGTGCATAGCCTCGCATGAAACAATCTTAATTGTACGAAATTTAAAGAAGAACTTACAAAGTCACAAAGATTATCCGCGAAACTTGTCGGAGTTCTTCGAAAATTTAAAGAAAAGGTGCAATGACCCTACATACTTCAAATACTATTTATTTCCGAATATTATTCGAATTGTGGGCGACAGTGCTACAGAATTTCCATTAAATGACAGTCTTATTAAAATACTACTGAATATACCTATACTCCAAAATAAACTGATAGAATACATTTTCGAAAAAGCCATAGATCTAGCTGCAGACTCTAAATGTGGGCCGTGGATACAAATGATATTGAAATGCTTTTCTACTTTAGACAATATAGTAGACAGTGAGAAGATATCTGAAAACCTAATTAACCTTTTGGATGTCACTTCAGAGAAAATGGTGCGCTTGGAAATCATCACAGCCATCCCGGACATCATCGGAGATCAGTCTCATGAGAACATTGCTAATGAAATGAGTAGGATTTTAAGTGAGGACCACGATCTTGTGCCTTCCATATTAGACTGTTTATCATATCTCTGTTTGTCAGATGAACTATATCAACAATTGCAAAAGAAAACATTAAACATTTTGATGTCATTACCTAAATGTAATCACTTTCCTAATTTTGTTAAATTTCTTCTTATGCCTGGACGAACTAGTGATGCTGCATATCTTGAAGCTGTTCAAGGTCTGAGAAACGCACTAGGGTGGTCGACATCAATACAAACGCAAGAAGAAATTGCTTCGAGTCAGATACTCACATCTTCTGCTATAAGAAGTTCTATCATATCCTCCAAAGTTATCGCCAATGCTTGGCTGAAAGTCGTTTCAAACTGCCAACTCAGTACTGACCACAGACCAATAGACTTCATTATAATGCTGATTTTATATTCTACATCAGAAGAAAAACAAAAACAATTGGAAAATGTTATTAAAAAACAAGTTAAATTGAATATATTTAGCGAAGAATTGTTAGATGAAGCTTTTATGAAGTTTAAACCAATATTGAAAGAATATTTAAAAGACTTAATTAGTTTGACAAATTCTCTTTTGAAAACTAGAGGTGATGTCGAGGTTCAACATTTTGCATCTCATATTTACAGCTTAATGTTTTCCAAACTTGATGACTGCTGTCAGACTGTTGTGGCCGAGTTGCTTCAACTAGGGCTAGACAGCAAGCACTGTGTAATGAGTATACTTACAATCTTAAATAATGTTGCAGCAAAAGATATGTCTCTGCTAAAACCTCAAAGTGTGCAAATGTTGTCTTTACTTGATAGAATGAGTGATATGACTCTATCAGAAATAAGAGCTGTAATGAATTTAGTCTGCGGTCTCGCATACAGCTATGAAAACTCAGTTATCAGAGACGATTTACATATGATTGTTAGAAAGGAATTGAGAAGTTCAAATCCGGTTGTGAAGGTCCAAGGAATACTAGCTGGAGTACATGCCGTGAAATATCTAATGGCTTCAAAAGATGAAGACCATTCTGTAGACTCAGTTGATAATATAAGTTATGGTAGTGTTAACCATTTGCCAGAAGGTGACCTCAGAGAGGCTGCTCAAATTATAGAACTAATAAGTCGCAGTACAAGACAATTTCCTGATATGATTGCATTTTTTTATGATGAATTTTATAAAGTAGTACAGTCAGCAGATTATATCAATACACACTTTCTAAATTGGATCACTGATGCTGTGACTAATGACTTGCAACAGAATTTTATAGTAGACTCCGCAGAATGTGATACACTTGATGATATAAAACTGGGCATGCAACATTGTCTCAACTCGGACAGTGAAATGGATGAAGTAATAGCTATTAATATTGGTGGGTTAACACTGAGTACTAAGCAAGATGTTAGTATAATTATTTTATCCCCACTTTTTCAACTTGTCCAAGCTCTGCATACTAGAAAATATGATGGAAATTTGTCAAGTATTGATGCACTGCTAGGTTGTCCAGTAGTTATGCCAATTTTTGATATTGACTTCATTGAAAATATGAGTAACACAACAATTTCACATATTTTAGATTGTCAAGTTCATTGCCTTAATTGGTTTCGAGAATTGTTGAATGCCTTTGCTTCTCAGAATGACCCAGATTTGAAACCCAAGATTTTGAATAGGGTATCAAATATTCAGAAACTAGAAAACTTGATTGAAGAAATTTTATTACAAACTAATTTAGCGTATAAGCCACCAGTATGCACTTTCAATTTAAATAATAGTACCACACAGCATAAGAATGCTCATGAGAAAAAAAGTAGCAAACCGCAAAGCTCTAAATCAACTGCACCAAAGAAGACACAAGAAGCTTCAGTGCTGAGTGAAACACTGAAAACACAAGCTAGCACACGAAATAATAATCCTATTAAAAGTAAAAGTAATGTCACTCAAAATATACCATTTAGGCCATTGAGCCTAAAACTACTTAATCTCCTGAAGACTGAGTTAACAAAAGATAAAGAACCTGAAAAGAAATTGTCTGTCAATAACTTTACATTTATTTTAAAATGCATAAACAACAATTTAGAAAATATATTGATCTCTAAAATTAAAAGAAAAACGGCATTTTCAAAACCAGATGATATAGAGGTCTATGATCATGATAAAGCAAAGGAATGTGCACAACTTATTAATGAAATGCTGCCACAACTTATGGACCATATGAAATTCATTACAACATACTTAGATGATGAATACTTTATAGAAATGGAGCAAGAGGATAAAGATGTAATGTATGATAAGAATATTTCAGAATACCTTAACAGTCTGGAAAATATATTTACTCTGTGCACCACATATTTCAAATGGATTGGCTTCAAAAATCAACACAAAACATTGTTGAAAACTTCTCTACGTACCATTGCCACTCTAGAAAAGGAAAGCTCTTCTTCCTTGCAAGATTTGTTATTATCAGTTGCTAAATTTTTACAAAAACATGAGAAATACTGCATTCAACTTACAACTGCTGTAGCTTTATTTGAAAACTTCAAAGCAATTCAGGAATATTCCTCGAGCCCTATGTTAATGCAAATAATAAGAGATTTAGCAAAAAAGTTTCTTTCCAAACAGTGGAAAACATTGGATGGTGTTCCTGAAAAAGGTCTATTCCTTAATACATGTATCGATAACTTTGCTAAAGTTTATTTCATAAACAATCCCATTGCAGAATTGAAAAACATAACACTTTTATTAATGAATGATGTGCAACAGATGGCAGATAATCGCAACAGCGTCTTGAGTTCAATTAAATGTGTAAACAAAGCTAATTTTCCCATTGTATACAGAAATTTGGGAAATGCCCTTCTAATAGCAACCAAAACACAAGTTAATAAAAAATTAACAAATAGTGAACATTTAGATTTGTGGAAAAACGTTGGATTAATTTTGAAGTGTATGCTCGAAATTGCTAAAACTCTTGACAGCAGAAACAACTTATCTGCCTACTTTAAGAAGACTCTTCCAATCATAAAGGTATTTATAAGCCATGGAATACCTATCTTGGAGTTGGAGTTCAAGAGTAAGACACAGGAAATACTTGAACTACTGAAAACTTTACAGCAATGCACAAGGTTCCTACAATCATTATGTTGCCACTCCAGATTAAAGAAAGATACAGCATTGATCAATAAAGTTCCATATGTCAGGCAACTGCTTGAAACTCTTCTTTATAAAGTTAAAGCCATGCTGGCAGCCAATAGCTTTTCTGAAGCATTTTGGATGGGAAATCTTAAGAACAAGGACATTCATGGAGAGATTATTCCCAGTCAGGAAAGTGGTGAAGATGAGGTAGCAGAAGATTGTGATGAACAACTTCCAGAAGATGATGATAGCGATGAAACAGATGATGAAATGCTTAACCCTGACTCAAGAAGTGTCAGTGACATAGTTTGATAAGTTTTGAAAATAATATAAAATAATATTGTTATGATTGTAATATTAAAAATATAATTATTTTGAACAAAATGTTTTTGTTCATACAAATAGAAACCTGTTCCTATATTTAATGTTATCTGTCTATACATTTTTACATCACACGTCACATTTCTTAATTAAATGTTCTTATAATATTTTTTATAAATAAAATCCAACATTTATAAGTTAATTGTTACATCTTAAAATGTATCTACCTACATAACTACAAATTACTGGTAAAAATAATATATCCAATACTCTGTGCATTATTATAATACTCAGTTTGAATTTTTTAGACTTATAATATTTTCCCACAAAATGTTGACCAAAATGCACTACGAATATAGATATGTATCTAATCTAATTAAAAATTGCGAAAATATTATCTATGGCTAGAGTATCATTCATCAAATTCAGGTCAATACTTGTTCAACAGAACGGAATTGTAAAAAAAGTAAACATCTTTAATGATTGTACACAAATGTGTAAGTGAATATTTGCTACTATTTATCTAGATATTAAATAGGCATATATCTAAATCTTAATGAAATGTGGCACATGTGGGTAACTAACTTCACGCTTGTTTTATCTTCTCGAATTCTCTATTGCTTTGACTTGTCAAAACAAACGTCGTCCGCAACTCGCAGCAGCTTCAGTGTGTTGACGGACTGATTACGATAGTAGATACAGATCGTACTACGTACTGAGCAGTTTCTCACGCTGAAGTAACAAGTGAATCGTACTCGGAGTCACATATTTCCTTATAATATCCTATATTTCGGTAAAAAACAGACATTTTAATCAAGTTTAAGTGTTGAGTGATAGTTAAGTGAACTTTATAGAAGCTACTACAACGAATTTAATTACTATAATACTGTAAGATAACAAGTTTTTGTGTTGATTTGAGTGGTTTCAATTTGACTTTGACGTCACTAAAGAGAACCAATCGGTTGGCGCCAAAGATTATGTAGTAAATGCGTGTTTATAATTTTACAAACATCGGACAACTGTTGCTACGAGCGGATTTTGAATGGGGACCACGTGAGTGAATGTTGGAACTATGCTATTGAAATGTACTGCCGACGGGAGGCGCATCAAAGTCAACGGAGCACCGATCACCCAGGGCAATGTGGCGAGAGGTGAGCGATTTCATATAACTGTCCGTTTGTTTGTTTTGAATTCCACAGTAGTTGTATACTATCCATAGTATACGAAGAAGTTGATAAAAACCACAGTTTCACACCATTATCTTTATTTACAGAGCAATGAAAACCGCATTAAAAACGATGTACTACTTATTGCGATGTACACTAGTATCAGGAATATAATTAATTTCGGTAATTTATTACCTCTACTCTAATGTCCTCTGTTGTTTATTTTACGAGATGTTCTAATTATATTATAAATTAATAATAATTAGCTTTGCCTTATCGCTTTAGGCACTATAAACTTGAGTATTTATGTACCTACTTAATTAAAAAAGTTATAAATGTCCAAGTATCGATTTTGTAAATATAATCCATTTATTGCAGTAATTGCTTATGGTATAATACATGTTCGTTTAATGTCAATCTATTTAAAACGTTGCAAATAATGTAAATAGCGTAGTGTTGAGAAGTTAAATGCTTAGTTGTTATATCACTTATAGGTATCAACTATGTTGTAAAGCGCATTATGCATGTATATACAATAAACATAAACTTATGTAGTATAATACGTAATTACGTCTCGCTTTCTTAGGTTAATCGACACATTCGTATTAAACATGCTAATAAATTTGATGTAGATTTTATTAATGATCGTAACTATTTTACGCAAAGCCTACTAAACGGATTTTGTAATACAAGCAATTTTTGCTTGTATTACAACGAGTGTCAAGTGTCGAAAAATACTACTTAAGTTGGTATACGTAGATGACGTCGAAGATTCCGGACTAAATTTTCTCATTTAGTACCTCGACTAAAAAACTTATAGGAAAGAATAGCTTTAGAGTCATAACGTGATGTAATAAAGCCTATAATCTTTGACATTAAACGAGCTAATTTAATTAATTTTATGCAAAAACATTGTTTCAAATTGGATCAGTAGTTTCCGACGTATCCCCCTATAAAAAACTAACAACAAAACAAAATTTACTTTATAATATCAGTGAGATGAGATTTTAACATCCCGAGGTTTCGAATACTTATAATCGTAGACAATATACAAACAATAGCCATCCAGCCAATGTCTACCAGAACCCTTGTTCTGTGACAAAACAAAAAGCCTGAACGTATTACGCTTTTTACGCTCATTTGCTGTTTGATTCGATACAAAATTGGAGCCTAGCAATTAATAGTTATTTAATGTTTTCCTTTGCAGTGTGTACAAATATAATTGAAGAAAATACGTTCTCAGAATCATTGCAACTGCAAGACCCCAAGCTTTATATTTATATTGAAAATGAGTTTTATTTCAAACTTAAAGTGACCCGACTTGGCGAGGCACGTATTTGAAGAGCTACGGTGTTTGACTTTCTTCCCGATTGTTGCAAATGTATAACGCCAATTTAATAACACAAGTTTGATAGTGGGAAGGTTTCGATTTTTGTCATTGTATTAGTATCGTTGTTGACCACGACAAAAAAATAAATACCAAATGTCCTACAAATATGTTATGATGTCCAAACTCCGGTGTCATGCATTGGAAAAGATAAATCTGTTTACCTTATTCAAAATGCAATCTTAAATCAATAAAACGTAACGTAACACAGCCTGTACCTACATATCCCATTGCTGGGCATATCCCTCTTCTATTAGGGAGAAGGTTATGGAGCTTAATCCACCACGCTGCTCCAATGCGGATTGGTGGAATACATGTGTCAGAATTTCTTTCGACACATGCAGGTTTCCTCACAATGTTTGCTTTCACCGCCGAGCTCGAGATGAATTTAAAGAAAAAATTTAGCACTTGAAAATCCAGTGGTGCTAGCCAGGATTTGAACTCGCGACCTTTGGTATAGATCCACGTAGTCGCACCACTAGGCCATCTCGGCTTAAATCAATAACGACACCTAAAGGCGAACTTGCCCCTCAAATGAAACGGTCGGCTGCCCAGTAGCGCCAAAACTACCGCTATCAAATAATTTAACTGCAGCATTTTAACCGTTACCTGAAGAGTTTTAGGCGAAAGCAACGATGGCAAGAGCGTCTTTAATTAACAAAATGTTGCAAACTTGTTTAGTGGTGGTTTCCCACTATTACCCCTATGATGATTTAAGTCGAATTTTTAGGCATAATTTGAAATACATATAATAAAACAATATTTTTTTTACTCCAGCACGTCGGTTTAAGGAATTATAAATTGTATCTAATTGATCGTATAATTCTCATTCTTATCAAGAGATATTGAAATAGACTGTTTATAATACAAATCGAAACAACGCAGAAGCAACGTATGTTTATTGCGAGGAGTAAAACAGACGCTAGATAGATTCACAATGCTATAAAATGTGCACTTTCAGTAACTAATTAGATTATTGTATCCATGTATAAGGATAGAAAACCAGGACAAGATAAAGGGAGATTCACAATAACCTAATTTCTGTTTGGGGTAGATTGAGTCAAGAAGTTATGGTGTTTGAAGATGAGCTTTGGTTACTTGATGATGGTAAATGTTAACACTAAGAAGCGCACACAATGCTACCAATCGTCCATTAAGGGGGAAACAAAATTTAACAAAATAAAGTCAAGGCTTGAATCCCTACCCACTCACCGGAATCCTCTAGTGTTGTTAAAAATGTACCAGAATATTAAAATACGCACATAACGTAGTGGAATTTATGATTTGACGGAAAACATTTTAAACAAGCGTTCAATGCCGACTTTATTTTGGAAGAAAGTAAATTATTTGAATAAAGTTTACGATAAGAGCTTCAGTATAAACACAAGAACTTGAATTAGTAGTTCTTCTAATTTAGTCCAAGTTTAGTAAAGATTTGTGTAAACAAATATATGTTTTTATAATAAAAAAGATAATGTTTGCTAAAGCATGTTTGTTATGTCTCTCTGTCGAAAATATCGCGTGTTAGAATCGGTAAGAGATAAAAAATTATGGTCCATTTCCAAAAGAACGCGAATTAAGTATTTCAAGATGTATCAGGTATCAGATACCCACAGAATGTATGAGTCAGTACAATTACAGGTATTTAAAAAAAGAAGCAATTTATGTACCTACATTTTATATACCTTGGAAGGATTGAAAGAAAGGAAAAAATTCATTTCAAATAACGCAAAATATTGTATAAGAACAACTGCTTTATATGACTGTACCTATCTATATGTTAGTTTTTATTATTAGGTATAATCCATATAACTTCACGTAGCTAAACGTTGAAATGGCGTGATTTTTGTAAAATAACTTTAATAAGACTTTTAAAACGTTTTATTGTAAACTAGCTGTACTCTGCGGCTTCTCTCGCGCTTATTGTAATTGTTCCACTCCTATGAAATGTAGCGCCATGTCGTATAACAAGAGGCTAAATAAACGTGCAACAGTACAGTAAAGAATTCCTCAAATCAGATCCGTAGTTTCAGAGATTATCCCTTCATATAAACTTAGAAACAAATTTCAACGTATTCGTCCCAGTTACTAAAGATCCATAATAATTTTATACATTTTTAAATACAGCACTGTCTATCTGCCTGATAAATTTCATGTCTAAAACCGCTAAAACAATTTCGATGAGTTTCAGCATGAACATAGATAGACCTCGGTTAACACCGACAAAACTAGTTGCCTTTAAATTCAATTCATCATCTCACTCTTTCTAAATTAAATCGTACAAGGGCGTCTCACAATAAAGCGACAGTTTGTCCTTTGGGAAATCAATGGTTACCTTGGAAAAACGGATGGGAACCTTAATCGGCAAATAGATGCTGACCTCTAGCGAGAACCGCTATACGGGTTTATACGAAGTTATAAACAAAACGAATAAATAAAACCCCACGAACATATCAATATATGCACATTGTTTTTCAATGATGTGCTAAATGTATGAAATTTAAATTGGAAATTTGAAGAACCCTGGCACATAAATGTCCATCGCGGGGCTGGTTGTACACATACTTAGGAAAGAGGTAATGATTTTTATGGTTGACAACATTTTAGACATTTGTTGCTAAGGCATCTCCAAACGCAAAAACGGTGTCTGTCTTAGAATTTGTTGTATGTAGCACTCTCATTGCTCGAAGGATAAATTTAAGATACTTGAGCTATCCCAAATAGCGCTTTTTCAAGGCGTCTACTTCGATTCCTTCTGAAAAAAGTTTATTACAGAAAATAACTATTGAATTTTAGCAAAATTTGAACCGAAGAAAATCGCAAGATAGTACCAATATAAACTCCCAACTCCATATTGAAATAATTATACGTCGCCGATCGTTGTTCGATAGTAATATATAAGAACTTTGCCCCGCTCCACTTCCATGTAACTAAAACCAACAAACAGATTAATTATAAAATAAGAGATATTCACATTTATATCTGAAATTTCCGAAGACTTATTTATTTATGCGGCCAGATTATTTCGGTCAATATTATTGCATCTAGATCAAAGAAACGTCCTCAGTCGCTGCGAGTTCCGGTTCGTATTGGCAGATATTTATTACATTAAATCAAACTGAAATATCGAAAACTTTGGATCGCTGGTTTGCCTGTTATTTAATTTAATTACCCTAAAATCCGTTCGGTAGTTTTTGCGTCAAATGTTGACGTTCCTTACATCTATCCTTACAAACTTTCGCGTTTACATTCGAAGTAGAGTAACAGGACCCATACCCAGTTTCATGCTTAAAAAATTGCTGGTTCTGAAAGTTTCCCTTCCTGTAATTGGTTTAGCATTACATCCTTAACCAATTCTTACATCACATAATAAGTCTCTAAAACTTTTTCCAATGATTGGTCCATAAAATGTCCATATTAATATTGTATTTTAGTGTGGCATGTTTACTTACATTTACCTCACATTTAAGAAAAATATTTTCTGCGACACGCACACCGTCCTAACTATTAGTGCAATAATAATTATTTATGTAACCAAAGTTACGTCCTTGAAAAAGATAGCATACATATACATAAGTAGTGTAATCTTCAGTATGCAAGTAAAATAATGTACGTTTTAATATATTTAAGAATTCAATTCCAAATGTATAAGCACATTTTTAAGGCTGTCAGGGCTTGCGCAGACGCTGGAATTTTGAGATAAATAGATTGTATAGAAATGTAACTTAGGATGCACACGAAGGAGCTTTGTTTCCGTATACAATGTCATTTTATTTTATTATAGTCAAAGGACACAATTTTTAACGATCTATTTCGATAAACGGAACTTCCTCGTCTGCACATGCCCTTAATCTATACTAAAGGTGAAGAAAACATGGAGAAAATTGATTCGATGGGTTGCATAATTTTAAAGATTTATCTAAGGTCGTGACTTGGGAGGTGAAATGGCGAATCACTATAACAGAAATAGACGATTGCGTAACTTATGTTATTTTTCATTTTTCACAAATATTTTAATTAAAATTTCTCAACCAATATCACGAGGTAGGTACACTTTAAATATTTCACTTTTGCCACATTGTAAAACACTTTCTCATTGGAAATTATGCGTTTTCAATAAAACAACTTTCATTTCACTCTTATAAACAGTCCAATATGTAAAGTGATAGTGGATAACCCAATTAGTATACGATTAATTTCATTTGTATCGCTACCATTTTTTATTTTTATTTATAAACGATGCAGTCGCTTTCATAAATAATATTTTATTAATATGAAACTAACACAGTTTCTTCGCTAAACACTGGTAACCCTGGCAGTTTGTGATGTAAGCTGGGTACATTGCAATATATGTGGTTGGGATACATCTTTGCATGGTCGTGTAATGTGATAACGTCTTTGTTATCAGGACGCATTATCGTGGGTCAGTCTGCTCGTTTCTGTTTACTCAGATGCTGGGGCACGCGAGAATCATATGACAGAGACTGGTTAGCACCGGATATTTACCTGTCGTGTTAATTGTTTTAATTATCAAAGATTTGTCAATAACTTTGTCCCGTCCATTTTTTATAAAAGTCGACCACAATATATTTGTTTACTATTTGTTTAAAGACGATCTGATGTCTCTTTATCTATATGATATGCTTATTGTCTTTTAAGTTTATCTGTAGCGTAAATAAATGAAGGAAATCTGCAATAACATTTAAAACGGCTAAAAATAAGTATCGTTTATAACTTCATTGCGTAAATACTTTTCAAGTTATATTGTTTCGATGTTAATTAGAATTTTTCTAAATATATTTTGTAACAAGTAAACAATTTTTAAAACATTTTGTTTCTATCATCGATGCCTACACAGTTTATTCGCTTTAATTGAAAGTAAACATTTTCACAGATACAAAATCAATTGATAGGCTTCTAGTGTTGAGCCTTATCTAATTAAACACGAGAAGCCACAGATAAGATAATCAATTTGGGCGCCATGAATGGCGAGTCGTTGACCTACGTCAGACGTTATTCTAGACTGCATTCTATGTACTTATCGTCTATAGTCTATGTTTTATGTTTATGTATGCACAGGAGCCTCATTATACTAAAGGGGGTGATTTTTAGATTTTTTACGGGGCTTTCTATAGGAATTAAATGTACGTTGCACGAAGTTTGACTCTGTTCGACGTAAATCAAATTTTATCGCTGGCCGCCATACTTGTTTTTATTCGGCTTAGTTGTATATCTCTAATATTTTTAAGCGACTTTTCAATACTGTACGGTGAAGAGGGTAATTTAATGGTACAAATACCAACTTCATGCGTATAGCCACCTATTAAAATCAGTAATAGATACATACACATAACCTTAAAAGCTTTGATTTCGCATCTACCGGTTCTTTCATGTATAATTAAAGTATTTATTACTTGCTAAAGATTCACTCGATATGTTTATCACTTTTTATAGTTTGAATTAAAATAAATAAAAGTTCCCACGTCCAAACGGAGTAGCGAGAAAGCGTTACATGTGCTTAATCAAAAAGGGAGCAAAACAATTAGCAAAAAGTATGCGATTACAAAAATACTTTGTACCCATCCTACAACACGTGTATAAATGCAATTCAGATGCAAAATAGAGTCATTAATCTTAGTATTATAAATACTTACTGGAAACCCCAACTGCGAAATAACACGCGAACTAGACTGGTTACGACATTTTAATAGTTAGCACAAGATAGATTAATGGTATTTTTTTTGAAAATACTTAGCTAACAACCAGGTGGTTCACTTGATCTAAAGTGTTTATCGTCACGCATAAATATATGCGATAAATGCATTATCATGAAAAAGACAGGCAGACAAGGAGATAGGAAGTAAAGAGGGACATGTGTGGTGAAGTTTTAAGGCTCTCTCATTCACGATTCAATAAGCAGCTATATTATCTCGACTTTGCTGCACGCTATTGTCAACTACTCTTATAGTTCGAAACGCGGATATTTTACGTCGACTTTCTTTAAGTCTCTTGCAATCGGGCCAGCCTATATATCAGCTGTAATCATCTACCATCTGTTTCAAGTATAGTCAGTTCTTCAGCTATTATGGCTAGTCAATTGAAGACTACATATGATCGTTTCTATAATAAACTCTTCTGAGGTCTACATACCACGTGTGTGCCGTAACCATTGCCAATCCAGTCTATACATAGAATTAAGAATGTCCAAGCTGTAATTCCTATGCCATGTGTCTTCTTGAAATAGGAGCTACAGCTCACTTAATCAGCTCCAGTTCTTCAGCAACTTTAGGATAATCAATTGACATTCCAGTCAAATGAACTGAGATGGCCCAAACTGTACCTATACTATATAAGTATACCTCGTTAGTTCTTGAGCTGTTGTGGCTACGGTTGTCTTTGATTTTCGCGATTGTTACACATTGAAATAAAACTACTTTAAACGGATTTAAATCGCGTATATTAATTATATTTATCATCCCGACGTTTCGAGCGTTCGTGGTCACGGGTAGACTGTTATGGCTAGTCCAGTGCCACTCCTTTCAATTTTAAGAATGGCGATCATAGATGGCCGTTCCTCGTAATATTTCTTATTAAAATTAACTTGTTAGTCCATACTAGTTACCATAATTGATGTATCAACATGTATAGAGCATGATTTGCGTAAAAACATGTATGTGGTAGTCGTCATTAGTATGACACGTCATAAGAAATATATTCATATTATAATTCAATCTTCCTTTCTTATATAGTCTATCTATATCTATAAATCCATATCCATTTCTATGTTTGGTCGTATAAACGAACCATTTAAGCAAGTTTTCATCAATATTCTGTATGCGATACGAAAATTTCTGTGTGACTACTACGCAAACGTGCTCGTTATTTGCTACCACTAAACACATTTCGTGCTCGTTTGCGTTTCAGTTTCATGGAATCGAGGCTCTATTATTAAGAAGTCTTTTTATCAGTTAAGAGTCGCAATTGTTACTGATAGCTGATTTGGATTACGTCACACAAACTTTTTGTATGTAAACAGTGTGGCACGGTTTAATACAGAGCATTTTGTCAAAGAAATTTTGCGACCATATTGTAGCAGATTGCTGTCCAAATAGATATATCTTTCGAAAATTATATTATAGCTAATGCTTGAAGTAAGTAGAAATCACATAACAGTGTAAAGTTTTATTTTTTGTCTAGACAAAAACCAAAATTATTTACCTCGCCACAGAACCTAGACGCATGACGCGTCGCTATAAAAGAATTCGTATCAGTAACGATTTGTATGCAAACTAATGTATTTATACGGTGTATAAACGTTGCCACTACATATGTATTTTAATATTATTTTAGCTTATGTAATTGGTAAAGAGATCCGTTGTAGCGACGCATCGCAAGGTCTGATACCGTGATAAGATAAGGTTTTGTGATAATACTTGCACATACATTTATACGTTTACATTCATGAAGTAATTTGGATAAAATTAATTTTAATACGGATGTTTATGTCTATCATTAATTAATTTAGAAGCTAAAACGAGGAGCTTAACGATTAGATTATACGTTTTTTATTTTTTATTTATGTTCGCCATTTGTAAACCGATTTCAATAGGGTTTTTTATGTTTACATAGTCGTTGTCGTCGTCAGCCAATCGCAGTCCACTGCTGGACATAGGCCTCCCCAAGTTTGCGCCAAACATCCCGATCC
>DVXP01001229.1:0-15766 GCA_018235645.1 Junonia grisea | reverse complement strand
TAATCTATTACACTGTTACGAGTAGAGTATGCTTAAATACTCTTTTATTGATTAAAATTATACGTGATCAACTTCATAAAAACATACGCGACGACTTGAATTACCTCCTTTGTTTTTTCGTCGGTTTAAAAGGAACTTTCAATTCATATGCATTTAGAGTAGGAATGTTTGCAACATATAACATAATTACTAATAGATACCTATTCCTTTTTTGTAAATCCCAAAGAAGGTACTTTATTTTCCTTCTTTGAACTCAAAATAACTATATTTTTAATTAAAGTTGAAGTATAAGCAACCCTAATCATAAGTAACAGAATCTTCTACAATTTTCTCGTTAATTTGTGTCGTGTGTGTGTAGTAAAGAATATTTTGTTATCTTTTCAGGTAAGTTGACGAAATTCGAGACGCAACGTAACTAACACAAGGTATGAGCCTGCCCACTGGTGACCATAATTGACCACCAGGTATGGACAATTCGAAATAAAAAGACACTTTTTTTACTTCAACTTTCATGAGGTAACACTTTGAAATGTAAGTATAAGATTCCTCTGTTCTTTTTATTTATTTTTAATTACAGCGAATAATTCCAGTAGGAACAAAACGAATTGAAAATTAATTACTATGATTTTAATGAGTAATTATGCTTTATTGTCTATTTAACGAATAATGCTAATGAATATTTTAGCGTTATAAATTAGATCGAGGTTGTAGTTATCAATGTCATCTATTCTGCGAATTCGTATTTATACTTTTCATTTAACTATTTTATGCCTACATAAAATCGGAACAAAGTTCAAAGGGACAATATTTTGCACAGAAACAAGATATTTCATAAAATTTAAACATAATAATTACAATCATATTTCCCATCTACTAATTGCACTTAAACTTCAAAACCCGTCAAGCTACTTAGGTCACAATATATAAACATTTACCTCCTAAGCCTATCGGTTAATAAACCCTTAAGTCTTCTCTCGCAAATCATGGTGACCCCAGTCCACCTGATCTCAGATAGCGTCGTACATGAATTGTCGTATTAACTTATTTAAATAGCGAGACGATGCACACAAGAATATCCACCTTAAGGAAGATAATAATTAATGGCTTCCCTTTAAACATCGTATTGACGTGACATTTAACTTACACACAAATAATTGTATGCATTACCATGCGTGTGTATTACGAAATCTTCGATTTTACTTAATAGTTAAATTTGTAGAATTCAGTTTTAAATGGCTATATGACGACGAGTTGTTAAAAATAAAGATTCTTAAGCCATTTTTTTTCAAATACTAGTATCGCGGATATGTTAAAATTACTTAATATTCAATGTTGACTACATTGGCCAATCAATTTGTGGAGATAATTTGACAGCTGTAATTAATATTAAAGTCGGTATTTATTATCTAAACAGCCAATTCATCAATTCATGATATATTCTGCGTTCATTTTATATCTAGCCATTACATTATGAATAGGTAATATATTCACATTTAGGTATTAAACACTCATTTACAAACTTTTAGTACCTACTAGAGATCCAGTATGAATATTATATTGATAAAACCGAACCGAAAGTTACGGTATCAAAAATAGGTGTTTTTCTAAATATTAACTACGCCGCTGACTCTTAAGAAAATTTTCTGTATAAGCTCTATATTTTCTATTTTCTAAATTTTTATTTTATACAATGTGGGCAAGATAAGGAATAACTAAAAGAGTTCCAGTAAACATTTTCTTTCATCATGTTTCTTCTAGAGATACACGTATTATGATTTCAGTTAAATAAGAAAGTATTAAAAATACTAAATTAACTTAAGCTATTAACTTTATGTGAAATTGAGTTGTCCCGTTATCACGGTCTACACAATCTATATCGCTATAGAACGAAGTAAGACGTTGAATGCATTAATCAAACAACTATTTATTCATGCTTTATTGCACATTGATTTTACTATTTGGAATTTAAAGCAAGGAATGCAGAGCGTATTGACTAGTCTACTTAGGGGCACATAGTTGTTATTATAATATTGGCTATAAAACGTTTTTAATATCTATTGGTAAAATTGTAATACAAAAACGGCAAATGTCAAACATACTATAGTAACATGAAAATAAATTATATTAATCTTGGTAAGTCAAGAATTCTCGAAGTTACTTATTCAATTAGATATTTAAAAATTGTAAACAATTTCCTAAAGTTTTGCAATGACAGGAATAGAACTGTAAATAAATATAAAGGTACATTTCCACCAAAGTATTTAACAGAATTTCTATAGATATTTCAATTAATGCATATTTTTTGTTGATGATATCAACGATTACTCTTAAACTTTCTGTTAAGTATGGAAAATTAGCAACTCACCTGACGGTGACTGATTATTATAAATAATAACTTTAAATTGTAAACATATGTTGACCAATTTGGTAGTGACAAAAAGATTTAAAAAATCCTCATGGAGCAAATATTTAATCGCTCTCTTGATTATCTGAAAAAGTTAAAGAAGAAGGCAAATCGAAAAAAACTGTTGATGATGTTAGTTAAATATGCAAGAAATACAAACAATAAATTATTGTTTGTATTTCTTGCATATTTAATTACAAAACCGCAAAGAACAGCTTACATTTCCATATATAAATCTCTATATTCTTCATAAGAGTCATGAACTCGTGTTACCAACCAAAATTGCGAATTCTTCCCTCGTTCGGTACTTAGCTTAAGCTAAGAAGTAATAGCACGTAAAGTCAGCACAAGTTAGTCATTGACGTCGCGTGACTCCACGCGATGAGATCGCCTGATCCCAGATACATCGTTACACGAACAACCCGACAACCTGTTTGTGCTGACTTCACCTTAAGAATATGCTCCTTGAATTTAGCAGACTTTAGGTATGTTTAATGTTAATGACTAGATACAAAATTAATAGAAATATTTTTCATGACTAGGTATTATCATAGTTATTTAGAGATTAAAACTTACGTTTACAGAATGTTAAACAAAAATAATTATATCTTAGAAATGAAATGTACACAACATTAATACTTTTCTGAGTTTGTAGTTCAGTCTAAATCGATTGAACTATCGTTCTAGTACAAGCTTCAATCCTTAGCCTTCCTGTTCTGAAGTGTTTCTATTCGAGTCATTAAAAAGTGATTTAACTTCGTTTTTTTACGTTTGTTAATTGTATTCAAATGAACTACGAGTACCTACTATATTCTAGAAAAAAAATATTTTCAAAACAATAAAAAAATATACTCTGCAATTCTGCATATAGGTAATTTGATTTATTACTACCACGTAACTACAGCATATGTAAGTACATCGAACAAGAGGGGCTCATCAAAGTAACATAAAGTAATGTGTGTACAAATTTATCTGTTTGTCCGTCGAGCTCGGGTTACGAGCCCCGGGGGAAGGGATCACCGCCCTGACGGTCGACGTAACTCACGCTTCCCAACCGGGAATAGGGATATTTCTAAAATTTCATCTGAAAGTATTTTTGAATATTGTAGGGGTTAACCCTAAAACTGAAATGGGATTATTTCTCTGAGATCTCATATTTAGGGTAGGTTTGTCATTTTCAATTTTTTTTCTTTTATACTTTAACACTAACTCCACAAATCTTTTAGAGGTCCAGTAGTAAGCAACATAAAATCATGAATGTGGTTGTAAGCTTCAATACTAAAACAATTTGTCTTTTATTAGAGGTCTGATACTTTATACATTTTTATATACATATTTAAAGTAAATAAACAAATTATTATTATACCATATCACTGCTGCTTTTTGGGCAAGGTTATGATACCGTTATCGAGTTTCCAAATTTTCATGCAAAACGATACCCACGTTCAAATAAATAATTTTCACTTGATAACAACTGACAAGGAACGATCTGTTTGTTTTAGCACATACCCTTATTGATTTACCTGAACTTATAGTCAGCTTCAAATTTTTAATTGTCACTATAATTTTACACGCCGATTATTACGCGCTATTTAATTTTCAAATTATTATGAAAAATGCCGTAATTGAAATATAGTTAAATATGAAAATAATATTGGTTTAAACTTGACCCACCAAATGTTAAAGATACGAGGACATTGAAGTACTTATGAATAGTTACAGTCATACAATCAAATAGTATTTTACACTTCGATAATAATATTTATTGCTGCATAAGTTCGTGCGTGTAGAAGCACATAAACACCACACTAATGATTACCATATATGGTGTTTTGTGTGATTTATTCGCGTTTGTGTATTTTCTTGTTAAAATTACATGCCACTATACATTGTAGCGACGTAAGCTCTCGACTGGTACAAGTTAAATCAAAATCATCGGGCCTTGACAAAGTTTAATATGCGTATTTAAACATCTTTGATTAAAAAAGTAATCATTTTACTCGTTCCAACTTTACACTATCTAGTTACATTTATGTTCGAGTAGGTATTTGACAAATATAAGCTTGTCTCGTACCGTCGTTCATCCGAACAATCTTCTTTATATTTCACAAGAAAAGCCTAACAAAACCAAATCGAATTTAAGTAAAAAGTTTCCATATTTAAATTCGAAATAGAATCAGTAATACACTCGTAGGTAGATGCAATCGAGAAGATCTGACAAGAAATTCACTAGAGTCATTGCTGTATTGTATCATTTAAATTGGTCAAATAGTGTCTTTGGTATCAGTCAATTACAATTCTTCTAACATCTGCGATGTCTCTATTATTGCGTTGCTCCAATCTCCTCCGACAGGCACCGCTGATCTGGAAAATTGAAACAAGGGACTCTGCTTGTTACACTGTATCTTTCTTTTTTCACCCTACACAACCTTTATTCCGTTAGAATAAGATCTAAATTCGCTTGAACTTGAGATCAAATTATCTTAGCTCACCAAATAACTTTTGCATGTGGAAGTTACTTATGGTATTTGGTATAAGGTCTGTTTTTGCTTGTTTCGGTGTTATGTGGTGGTGGTTGCAATGAGATGGACTTGTCCCATGCGATTTCGGGGATTTGCAAGTTTTACAATGGTTATTAGAAAATAAATCAGTGCTTTGTTTTGGATTTGGTTTATACGATGCATCATCCTATGTATGACATATGAGAGTGATTACTCTATTGTTACTTTTGCTGTTTATTCGTAACGATAATTCGAAATAAGTTCAAGACTGAATTCTAATAAATTAAAAAAAAGGTTTTTAAAAAAGCTTTAGCTCAGTAATTTTTTTATTATAAAAGCAACACTTAAAAAAAGTACAATGTTTTTGTTGCTATTCGTAAAATGGTCAATATTTTTCCAATTGAAGCAGATGGATTTCTAAGAGTCATCGCTATAACATTTTCAATTTGTGATTGTGATTGATTGTGCATAACTGTTAAACCTGCAAGTTTGAGAAAGCAGTACCGCTAGAAACTCCGATGGGAAATATGTGTAGAAACTTATGAAACAACATTCCTGCAAGTATTGATATGTAGGTAGGATATGTAAGCTATTTAAGCTATTTAGTCATACTAAGGTAAGCTTTACTTTGAAGAAAGTTTCAAAACAAAGATAGTTCAATTACATTTTCTGTAACTACAATCATAAATCTTCATAATAGAAGTTCAGTTATTAAAATACAGATCAAAAAGAACTTACCAAATTGCATCCGAACGATAAATCACGGAATAATGATAAATGAATTAGAGGAGAAGAAAAAAATACAATTTTCCAACCCCCTGCCCCTCGAGAGCGGACAGAATCGCAACACGATAGTCATTTGTAAAATAATGATGTCATCAAACACTAATCCGAAAGCTTTCATGTGGATTACGTATATACAAACTTATGAAAAACTCAGCTAAATATAAACCATACGATTTTCAACCCTAATTCGCTGCGATAAAGCCTAATCGCGATTTCACCGGTCTCAGTGACATATTTTGAAAATACACTACGCTCTGATATTGTTGAATCGCAAAAATTCTAAACAAAATAAAATATACTTACCATGCTTACATTTTAAGTTCAATTCGCATTGCTCTTGATTTTGAACTCAATCTTAAATCCTATTCAACATGGTATTTTTCTAATTTGAACTCTATGTTCAAACTATTTAGAATAGATTTTTGCTTGTATTATGGGTAAAGGTGGTTACACACTAGCCGGTGCTCGTTTCGATACATTAGGCGTGTGATTTATAGGCGGGAAGCGGCGGAGTCAAAACATGCAGGGTGCGGTGTTTGGTGTTGCTGTTCTTACTATCACTGTGCGATGTTTAGTAGGGTTGCCAAAATCTAATAGACCATATTAAATACCAGAAATATTGAGATTGAACTGTCGAAGAGTAAAACCGTTTTTGATTATCTTTAAATGTATGGCATCAGGTAAAGTTTACAACTTTTTTCGTTTTAACTGTTTTGCCAAGTTTAAAATCTGAAATGTCTATTAAAAGTAAAATTATACAGGTATTATGACGTCCCAATGGTATAATTTTATTATTCTAGCCCTTATTACGTAGCAGGTTAATAAATTACTTATTTTACCTTATTTTACGGTGTATTTTACTATGGCGTATGTTTCGATTTTGGTGTATTCTCGATTTAAAAAGAAGTATTGGGTTACAACCCTAAAGCTTTTTGCAAATTGTCGAAGAGAGCAAATCCCGCGAGATCGTGCCACTATCTCAAGGGTTCTCTTCCAAATCAGACACTTGAGGGTTACAATACTGCATGGTGTTACTGCTTGACTTTCAACCTTAAAGTCCACGAAATAAGATCCATTAATCTATCCAGATAGAGCGCTCAATAGTTTCTTTTAAGCCATTTGATTTTAAATCGTATTTCTTATTGAATAGGATTCTTTTTCCATAAATAAACTAACGTAGAGTGTTTTATATAAGCGGATTTCGCTTTTTGTCCCCATCAGTTCGAGATAAAATTGGTTTCCTTTTCAGGTGATTCCTACATTTTTTCCCCGCGGATTCTAAAATCATAGGAAACGGTATATTACGTAGCTCTTTTTAGGTTTCCTCCGACCACTTGACTTCTTACGAAACAATTTCATAACAAAGTGTATTTTATAATTTAGTAGGTATAGTCAGTATAAGAGAATTGTGAAAACACAAAAGTAAGGGATACAAACAAAATATGCCTTTTTCGTTCATTATTCATCCTGTTTGTTATAAATTGTTGCAAATTACCAGTCACCTAAAAGCAATGCATAATAATTTAAAAGCATGGGGTCGTTTTGGCGGAGGATGCGCTGAGCAAGGGTTAGGGGGGTTAATTCGGCGTAATTTTATTTCGAACAACGAAGGGTTAACGATGGTTCCAGAATTGTGTTTTATGCGTTTTAATTTGTTTTCGAAAACCGATTTTAAGGGGTTGCGCCCTTCCAGCACTTTGTCAGATGATGTTTGATTCTAATTCACTTAAGACTTGATAATAAATATAAATTCGTGTATTCCGAAATAATAAAATTTGAAAGAATTAGTTATTTAAAAGCTATTTTATATTTAAAAAAAATTGGTGAATATAGCATTCGATTCTTTTAATATTTATCATGAAAATATTAAGATACTGAATATCAATTAAATATTAAATACAGACACCTCGGCGATGTATAAATTATATTAACAGTCGAGGGTTTAATTACCTACTTAATTATTTTAAAGGATCCCTGTTTAACTGTATTTATAATCGGTATACGTTTACTAGAAAAATAAACATCCACTTAACCGTAAAAACAAATGTGCGCAGAGTCCATAAAAATTGGTTTTTGTTTTGTCTTAAAACAGAACATATAATTAAAAACTTTACACAAGTGTATAACATTCCTTTTCTTGTTTATTTATTACATAATGTTCTCTGTAGTCTGCTTCAGAGTATGTTTATTCCTGCTGTAATTTTTATATCGCCAAATATCTCCAAGTAAAAATAGCTACCCTCCAATTTGGTAAAGTGTCCCCGGCTATTAAACCTACCTCCACGCACCTGGCTCCGCGCACTGTATTCTATTAATACATTAAGCGTTTTAGGGCGCTTTTAATGCTTTCCTTCCATTAAGAGCTGCAGTAAATTATAACCTACTTAGCCTCTATGCGCGCCTGGTAGCTCGCCACCGTTCGTGAGTGACAGTATTGATGTAATTTGTGGACAGTGATAGATGGAGTACGAGGAACGAGTTTATTGATTAGATTTATGGACTCCGCTAGATCCAGTTATCGTCGATCGATTGGTGTTGCCATTTAATGAATAAACTGTTACAGCTCAATTTTACTATTGTGGTTCTATGGTTATAAAGCATTTTATAATAAAATAGCTATTTATAAATTTATAAATAACTTACAGAAAATTGAAAGGTATAACATAACGTCTTTGACCGAATTGTTTTTTATGAATAATAACAATCATGTTCAATGGCTACATCGTTTGTTAAAACCTTTTTGAAAAACTTCACTGATTTTTTATTCTCTTAAAAAAAATCCCAAAAATATCAATTTTCCGTAAAACTTTTTGGAAAACTTAACTTAAAATTATTACTAAATTTATTAAATTGAAACAGTAAAATGATTGGTATTTTAGTCCAATTTTCTTAGAAAACAAGTAATTAATATTAATAACTATTCCTCTGTAAAAGCGTTGTTTGATATTTTTGTTCTTAAAACTCTGTACTACAAACATCATTAAAATAGACTCCACAATTATGTCTAACTCAATAAAATGGCCGATTCTACTTCATATATCACAAAAAAATAAAAAATGTATACATCAACCGTTTTGTAGAAAATAACGTTGTATCTTCAAGCATAAAACTCAATCGCCTATTCTCGTCGGCCATGAATTTAATTTTTTATGAGGCGCGAGTGTCGTTCTGTCATTTGTTTTCATTACCCGGGCACCCTTAGGAAAAAATACACTAACGCTATGCGTAAACTTCGCGTTTCAATCGCTTTTGTTATTTTTATAATTTAGTGTTTGTCTTTTTCATTTCAATGGTTGAACGTTGTGTGAAGATGAACTATGTATGAATAGTGAAAATAAATTGGTGGTCTCGTATATACATATTATGATGTAGAACCATGTGATTTACAATTGATATTTAATATTTTGTTATTAATAAATAATTTAATCAAAGGAGATAATTCAAATTGGACCAAATGTAAAAGTGCCGGCCAACAAAAATAAATTGCATATTATTATTGTAAACAATCTTACGATATTTTTTTGTTATGAAGACAACACTGTAGGACCAGTGGCCAGGCAGTTATTCAGGTTTAAAAAGTACAGCGCTTTTATTGCAATAGATGGGAATAGTTAATGCAATTGAAAAATAATTTATTTACAATAATTGAATCAAGTGACTTCATTAAACATACTTATAACTTAATTTATTTAGAGTAAAGAGAAAACAAGATTTTCTAATCTTGTACTCAAGATTACATCGAAGTTTATAACTTTGATAAAACAATAATATGAAAATGTTACAGTAATTTAATTTTCAAAATTTTTGCCTACACATTTCTCAAATTTTATGCCCTAGTTTAAACGATACACTTTACCCGAACTTAAGTGCACAGAACAATAAAGTATAAGAGGGCACGCGCCACCCACTTACAAATTCAGTAGCCTAATGCAGTAATCATATTGTTTGCACTCGAGACCACTTATCTTGAAGTACCACTTTACCTTCATAGACCACGGGGAAGTGACATGGGTTGTATTGTTGTGTTGTATTTTCGTCTCATAGCACGCTCTTGCTAACTTATGATCGCCTGGTCGTTAACTGGGCCATAAAAATAACTAAGCATTGCTTTTCGCTTTCGTTTGATAATGTTATGGAATTTAATGGCTTGAAAATGTTATTTTAACGAAAAATGTTTTCCTAACCATTCCCCAAGTTTCGAATAAAATAGGATTCATTGCCTTTGAAAGTTTTAGAATAGAAATAAAGAATTGAAGCGTCTTTTAAATTTCTATCGTGACTGTTTATTGCAAATAACACAACATTTCTATTAATTAATTTTGTATATTAGAAATAATTTCTGAAATACCTAATTAATTCCTCTAATACTCGTAATTACTGAACCGATGTTTCATCTGATCATTTTTTTTTAAATCATTTACCATTTACCATATGACGATGATACCACTTTTTACCACCAATATTACCAGTTATCTAAACGTGCCAACATCACAGACATAGTCTAAATTCCAAATAAATATCCATAAACAAACAAATATTGATTTATGATGAGATTAGATAGCCCACAGCAGTCACACACGGGATCGAACCCGGTACTGGCGCCTACCGCCCGCCGCGACGCCTGCGTCTCGCCTACTAATAAATACCTCTAAATGTACTAAGAATTCTTAAAGTTTCTTGTAATGATCAAACATTAATACGATTTACATAAAAACTAGTGTAATTATTTGTTTATATTATAATTTATAAACAGCGTCCTTAGAAATTAGAATAAAATATGTCATCATTCGATTCATTTTGTTCAGTCCTTATAAATGGTACTGGACGGTACTTAGTAGGTACTGTTGTACTTTAATATAATTTGCTATTGATTTTTTGTAAACATTTAATAAGTACTGATAATGTATATCTGGTATATAAATTACCTACCCACTTCATCACGGCTCCTAAATCGCTTAACCAATTTTGATCAATTTTGGTATAAAATTAGAAAGGATCGTGGTCTTGAACATAATTATATAGAAGGCTATTTTTTTGGTGCGACATATGTTGACATACACGCGGAAAAAAGTTAAAGATGTATTATTTATGAAAATATAAATAAAAGCATACACATTTTTAATGTCTTCAAAATCAATTAGATACCTATTCCTATTTCATGCGTTTTATACAAAAATAAATAAGAAAATTTAATAAGTATAAATTAGGTAGTTATTACGTACATTTCTCTATTGCAATTAAAACCAAGAAAATAAATATAATCGTAAATTGGCAATAAAATAATGAAATTTTCCTTCAATTACGATATTCAATTAAACGGAACTGCATTTAAAGGAACTCGTTTTATCATCGCGTTAATAAAGGTGCTAATTATAATTAATTCAATCAATAAACATTATTTTATTTACATAAAATATTCAAGTATTTTTTCTATTTATAATTCTATGATTATAATACTCATTGTAATATGTTTCCTTGAGGTAATTGGTTATTTCTTGATTCAGTTGTATTCTATAACGTTTATGCTATATTATGTTACATAATGTTTCGTTTTTATACGCAACTGCTCCCTTACAAAACTTCGATTCCCAGACATGTTGCAGTAACTACACTAATTCGCCAATTTGTAGTAGAAACGAAGTATCGACTATAATGAACAATTACTGGATGTTACTTTACGTTAAGTGAAATGAATACCTAGATGTCACTTAAAACTATAAACATAATTAAATAATATATTATCAAATATTTAATAGAATTTATAAAACCATTACTAGCCTTTTATAAGCGTATCATGGATTTATTGTCCAATAAAATTCGTACTCAAATTAATTTTTAGAGACAAAATATTCAAAGATCAGTTGACTTTTAATTTATATGCCTCTCGGCGATTTAGTTAAAATCTTGTTTAGTTACAATAGATAATTTGTGGAATTCGTTTTTTTTAATAAGTATTAGATATTATTTTTACACATTATTATATTTTTATTACTCTTTTTAATTTGGGCTGGCATGTGAATTGGTTTAAGGCTTACGACTCTCTCATTCTTCGTATGAAACTCAGTGGGTTAGTTAGTGTAAGTAACTTCACCAATATCTGTAAGAGTGCGATACTGCCCTGGAAGTTATGAGTTGTAGTCAATGAGATAAAGTGTGGCTTTAGCATAATATACTTCTATAATTCTATTTCAAACACAAAACTGTATTAGATCCTATTGTGGAAGGTATGAAAATAGGCGACGAAGATCGCCCTCATCTGATAATTCGCTTGTACATTTCTCTGAAACAAAAAAAAATAAGAGAGAAAGATTTAAAACCTATATTGGTATTAACAGAATCATTTGTTTGCATCGATTAAGCCATTAAGACATAAATTATCGTGCAACATTTTAGATGCCCGCCTTATCTGTAACAACCCGATCAATTAGATGTTTCTCATCTGATAGATTTCCTATTTCCTGCTTTATATGGATGATCGTAATAAATCTTACCTCCCATTTGTTCAAAGGTGACCTTTTATCAACATGTAAACTATCTAACAACGTTCAAGTGATTAGATTTGATCGTTCTCCATAAAGACCGTTAGATTCGATCGCTAAGATGTCCAGTCTACGGAATGCGTGAGAAACTTTGTAATTGACATGATTCTAGGCTAATTGTTGCACATAGGTATCGCATATTTCTGATATTTTACTACAAAATAATGCCTTAATCCGTGAGAATATTTTATATTTACTCGACTGCGGCGAAGCAAGAAATAGGTTTAATACTTGCGCTTAGTTACATTACATAAAGCATCTTAATAGCTATTATATAAATCGCATCCCAGCTCAAATATTACCAACACGCCGGCCATAAAACAAGTTTATTTATCTCGTACTCTCGCTCCTCAGTCTACCCTTAAGGGAGTTAAGTAGGGCTTATAATTTCACGGCAGACAATAGGGTACTGTTTTATTATATTACGTGAGAGTTTTCGAAAACATTTTTCGGGAGCTGCGCGCCGGCCGACAAAGTGAAATTCAATTTAAAAACCATGAATTATTCCGAAAAGGTACCGTCACAGAGGCCGAAGAAGTCGGAGCCATTTCGTTTAATAATTACTCCGGAAGCCAGTAATGCGTCGCACTTAATATAAATCATCCACTTAACACTTTTTTTCGACTTCGAAAAACTACGACAATGTCATCTAAATATACCAGGCGAGCATAAAAACTGAATGGTAGTTTATTTTAGTATGGGGATGAGAAAGTATGTGGCGCGCCATGAGCTACGATCCACGTCGCGGCCCTGGACGCGCGCCGTCCATCATACATATGTGCGTCCCTTTTACTCGTACGAAAATGTATGTAGATCGTCTCGCTCTATCTCCACATGCGTGAACCGCTTAAAACAATAACGATGAAATTTCAAAAAGATGTATTTTTGAAATCCAAACCTTACGCTTTTAGCGAGGAGACGAGATTTTGTTCTTTTTACGGTACCCGTTGAAAAATCGTCCTTCCGATAAAGGCACGTCAAGTGAGACACGATAGTGGGCTTATTTTTAAACTTATATTTCGCCTAAAATGTTTCGTTTTTTTTTTTCGTCGATATTGAAAAATGTCTTCGGTTGCGTCACGGCCGTCCGTATTTTGTTTTTTAATTTTCTTTTTTCGGAACAAAAATACACAGAAATGCTTTTTAGCCGTCGCCCTTTATCGGCGGGAAACAGTAAAAAAGTTTGCGAACGACGCCCGATGCGCTATCTACGTTTTGTATTCAAATTCCTGACAGAAATTATAAATAAATTTTCGTATAAAAACAAACCACGTCGCTGAAAGGCGAAGGCGTCAATACTTTTATTGAGAGCGGAATAAAATATATGGGGGATATTTTAGCGAAACAGCTACTTTTACTTGAGTTAAATTGGATTTTTTATATTAAAAAAATATATATTCCTTTAAGTCCAACAAAAATCGGACCTGTTATCGCGTGATTAATGTTTTATTTTTACCTTCATTTAGGTATATCCAAATTTAACCTTTAAAAAGCTTTAAAAAAGGTTTTACTTTACCAAACCACTTTTATATAGAACCACAATTATATAGAAAATATTTTACGTTAATTCCTAATTGATTTCCACATAAGTAACCCATAACAAAAGTTATTTCAAGAATTTTTCATGCGTGTATATGATATCTTAGCTAACAATAATGTTTACTTTCTACCCCATAAGTAACCTTCAAAAGTATTACAAATCCCCTATTATTTGTTATTATATCAGTAACTGTAACACAATACCGCTTTGTGAGCGCAAAGATAATTCTTTATTATAATAATACGATCCATTTTTAGTAAAAATTCAACGCTTTATGATCTAAACTAAATGTAGAGTCACACTGCAAGCGGAATTTAATCTATTTCCTTTTTTTATCTAGCTAACAATATAGATATTTAAAATGTTTTAATGTAAACAAACGTATGATCATAAAAATTTATTATAAGCGTGAATCTAGTTTATTCATTATTATTATATGTAACGACGAAGAAGATCACGCCGATGTTAGTGATTATATCTGTTAAAACATAATTGTGATCGTTACTTGTAAAGTACTTGCAAAGTTAGCGATTTTAAGGTCTTTATTGTTATAATTTTATAATAATTTCCATATCATTGTAACAGTGACTACATATATTCTGTGTTTATGAAAAGAAAGCTTCATAAATGATGAACTTTTTTGATGAAATAACATGAAACATCATCAAAAAGAATGTCAGTTCTTTTCAGGAATACAAAATAATTTGGAAAATTTCTCTATTTGTCAATCAGGTTTCCCTCATCTCATAATAGTGTCTTAAGATACAATATTGTCTTACCATTATCTAAAATTCGCTAGCCACATATCCCCGCTCGCACTACCACCCCACACTGGCGGATCGTTCCACGTCGGCTCACATTACCCGCTCGGACACACACAATGCGCGCTTGACTTATTGTGTATTAAATATTAACCGGCGTTCTGGTGTTGTTTTACCTCAGCTATGCAGATATTTACTGGCTTTTTACCCGAGTTTTCTGAAAAATAAAGGTAATTCGGTGGATTTTACTGAACTGCATGAGCCTGTTACACAGCTAAATAAGTTTTTGGCATATAGGTACCAAAGCCAGTAAACACACACGCTTGACTTATTGTGTATTAAATATTACCCGGTGTTCCGGTGTTGTCTTACCGCTCAGCTATGCAGATATTTGCCGACTTTTTTAGCCGAAGATAATTTAGAGGGCTGTGCCCTGTTTACTGCTGTACGAGTGTAGGAACCTGTAAATATCCTTTGTTGCCCAGGTAAATTAAATAGGTCGGCAGTTGATACTGAACTTTACTATAAGGACCTTCTCTCACGAAGCGACTCTCAAGAAATTTGTATTTCGTACTAGTATCATACGCGTCGCTTGTTAGTAACCGCCATACAAATTCAGCTAGTTCCGCATACGACGTGACGCGTCGGCAAATCATTTGACATACATGCAAGATGTCATGGTTGCGCCTCTGTTACATAGCATCTGAAAAGTTTCGTGAGAGAAGGGCCTAAGAGCCAGTTAAACACACACAATGCGCGTTTGACTTATATGTATGATATATGTATTAACTGCCGGTGTTCCGGTGCCTTCCCGCTCAGCTATGCAGGTATTTGCTGAATCTGATCTTTAACCGACTTCACTGAAGAGATGAACGTAATTTGGTAGGGTATACCGTACTGTAGACCACTGTAAATGAGAAGAGGTGCTCGTTGCTCAGCTAAATTAAATAGGTACTGGTAAATAGATCCACGGTGCTGTAATTTACCTTTAAATTCCCCTTTCTATCGAATAAAAAGTGACTCTTACGAGTACAGGAAAGCCAAAAAGACCTCTTTGGCTTTCCTGTTAGTGTCACTTTGTGTAATGTGATACTGTATTAGTCTAAAATGTTCCACTACTGAACTGATTGATCTCTCTTATTATGGATAAGGATAGGTCAGGCTGCTCTACTGTAGACCAGTGGCGGCTGTACCTTAAGTGCGCTCGTGCGCTGAACCACCAATTCAAAAGATTT
>DVXP01001228.1:0-15769 GCA_018235645.1 Junonia grisea | reverse complement strand
CGCCTGGTTATCAAACGAGGCTATCTTTTAACGAATCCCAACCGTGGTACACAAAAATCATCACACGCATAGAGTATAATAATTTTTATCCCGTTAATATTACTACCTCATCGCGACTCTCTTGGCTGTGATGTACGACACGTATTTTAAGTCGCCTTAAGTAGTATTTTTCTTTAAATTATAAAAATGTACGGGTCACTTTCGCTTCACTCAAAATAAGCACTTTTTACATTCTCTTCACCAACGTCTCCAGTCAGATCAGAATTTAATTAAATAATAAGAGTAAAATGCGAACACAATAAGCAAAAACGTTTTAAAAAAAGCTCTAGTGTATCGCAAATACAACTAATTAGCTAGATTTTTTTAACTAAACAATAAGTGAACAATTACTCAAACTATTACAAAACCGGAAGTCCCATGTTTTAAAATATTTTGATTTTAACGAAAATTATTGAGCAATATTTTAATAATTTCCTTTTGTAATTTTAATAATAATCAAATTTAAACTGCTAAAGGCAATAGGGAAAAAATATAATTTTACTAAGATTGTGCTATTATTTCAATTTAATAATTTTGATTAAAAGCCTTGTCACTTATTTATAATATTTCGATACCCCACATAAAGTACAAAATATAATAAGAGATCTTTTGTTAGGAGGTATCGAAATGTTCGGTTTCAATACAAAACATTAACTAAAAAGCCACTTTACGGGTTAACCGATGCGCTCTAAAAGTTGACTAGTAAAGTGTATTAACATATACGGACGAATGTTGAAGCGAGCAAAATATATGTAAACATTTTGTGCACTTTCAGACTAAACAATGAAACACACGCAAACAAATCCTAATATCTAATAACTGGCATCGAACAAATGAAATATATGTAATGAAATAATGAATAAGTGAAGCAAATACCAGAAATGTTGCGAGCTCCTTTCCTCAAACAATAATTAATTCGCTTATCCAGTCTTTTATAAATTATTCGAATTACAACGAAATGTCAAACTACTTTAGACACAACCTTTAAATGAGCTTCATGTTCTTTTGTCGAATATATGTTAGAGTGAATGTATTGTAATTAAACTTTAAGTAACTTTTCATACAACTAGTGCAGGTTTTACGAAGTACTTACTTAGAATATTAAATTAAAGGAGATATTTGTTTTGAATAACAGATAACGGCTACAAAACAAAGGTTAACGACATTATTCCGCGCGACTATTTTATAGATTATTGTTTAAACAATTTATGACATGAAAATGTAAATTTATATTCTCGACATTGTTTTAAATATGTAACTTGCCCTTCATACGCCACTCGGAGCTGGCAACATTTATTGAACGAGTTCTATATTATCGATTGCTTAAACTGAGATCGATTCTCTTATCGAGTTTATTTCAAATTAAACTAACAGAGGTATTCAATTAATGGATGCAACCGATACCGATATATAAGGACGATATTTTTGCTCATAGACATAAATATATATATCGCCAATATTTTCAAATTTGCCGATATACCGATACGTTTCATTTTCAACGCTTTCCAGACAGATAGTCCTTATATATATCCTCGGATACAGATACTTCTGAGTAAATATCTAGATTACAATGGTTTTAAATATTTTTATGAACATCGGATTCGTATCGTCAGCATCACGTATCGTTGCATCAATAATAATTTTAAGCATCGCTTCCCGCCTCATTTGTAATCTAGTCTCATATTAGTTTATCGTAGCATCTAGTCCGTAGATGTAAAAAAAATTTGCGACATCCGATTTCACTACAACGAGTACAAATATTCTAGCGACAACATACCGTTCAATCGATATCTCTTGTTACTTAATAAGTACAGAAGTGGTAATTACTATGAATCACGGAATACTTAAGTTAATGTCCGACCGTTTTGCGGATATCGGAATATAAACCGATAAGTAATAGTAGTGAAATAGATTTCGCGTTACGACGAGATCACAAGCGCGGGTATGGAGTTTAGATATGGGGCCCAAGGCTATTTAACGGAAAATGTTCAGTTAAATGTAATAAACAGATGGCGCCAGTGTAGCTAGTGGGCGTTGTCGTTGTTTCTTTTCTTTAAAAGCATAAGGCGTTCCTAAATAGTCTTTGCTTTGCATTGAATAACGCTAGTTTTATTGGTAGCGAGACAAAATAGTGATATTTTTGTTTAACCTTAAACTATCGCAGCTTACTTATGCAGAGTCAGTGCACTTTTGAAATTTTAATCAAAATTTAATTTCTTTTAAGTTATAATTAAAATTATATATTTTATTTTAAATTCTTGAAAAATATTTTTAACGTGCCATTATAATATTTACGCTAATTTTCCCATAGCTTTAGTGGCGCCATCTTAATTTAAGACATTTTGAGGGTCACACCGCACCCTTAAAATAAAAGTGACCTAAATCATTATTCCAGTAATATCTGAAGTAGTGATATAGTGTATAGTTAAGGTAAATGTTAAAACTACAACACAAATTGCGATATAAAAATCAGACAGTCTGTACTGTTTACGGTACGATTAAATCACAACACAAATTGCGACAAAAATGTCTGTTCTATTATACTTATACAGAATATATGGATGCGACACTTATTGTTGTGTCACAATAACCTTTACAATTAGGGACACTCTTGTTCATGCAGAGACATTCGATGCATATTGAGTATATGGTGTATCGTAGTGTAAAGCTACATTTAGACTGCGACAGTTTACGATACAAAATTTACTGCGACACAATAGCTTAAGTATTCCGTAAATAATTCCTTACAAGTGTAAACAGTACAACGCCTGACATTTATGTCACAATTAGTGTCGTAGTGTAAACGTGATATAAAAATCGACGGTTGAAAGGCTATTTGGTCTAAGCGCCATTTTTTTTACATATATATTTTTATACATATTTGGAATCCGCAAATTTTTCTTAATCCAAATATGTCAAAAAAAATGGCGCTTAGACCAAATAGCCTTTCAACCATCGATATTATTATATTATAAACGACCCTTGAGGTCCATCCGAGGTCAGTTAATCGTAAGTCGCGTTGCGGTGCGGTGCGGTGCGGTGCGGCGCGGCGCGGTGCGGTTAGAGCGCGCGCAGGTGGTAGACGAGCCGGCAGCGCGGCCAGCGGCGGGAGTGCGACAGTTTGCGCGCGGCGCACCGCATCCTACAAACTATCGGCTGCCGGCGTCATTTGCCGTTCGTCTGCAGCGCCACGTTCAGCTGCGTCCACAGGTCTTTCTTGCACGACTTCGATCTGTAGATACAATGGAGACCGTCAGTTAATTGCGCATGCAGTAAACACATCTTCCCTCCCCTCCATAAACAGTGAATGAAAATGATACTTAAAGAACGTATCCAACGTGACGTTAAAAGTTTTCAACTCCGGGTTCTAAACATGTACTAATATGCTTAAAACCCTATCCCAGCTTTTACAACTTTTACGATTAAAGAACTTTAGTAGATCAAATAGTATGGGTACGTAACCTTGTTATTTATTATTAGACTAAAATAAGTAACAGATCTTAGATTAGACTAAAAGAAGTAATATATCAGCGATTAGACGCTTCTATTTTCATTTAACCCTAAAATACCAAACGCCATGATACAACTTGTCTGTATCTAGGCACAAGTTATCTAACATAATTTTTAAAATACTACTCTTAACAATAAATAGCACTAATATATTTATACCTGCGTAATGTAGAGAGCCACTCCTTGAACTGCGTGTTGCCCTCCGGTGTGAGTTGGAAGGCCGTGCGGGCGGACAGAACGATGCCTACGAACTCCTCGTACTCCACCGACGTTAAGTGGTACAGCTTCTGATGTATGCATTGAATGTACCTGTAGCGGAGGAAAATTGATAAATTGTTATATAGATTTAAAAAGTCAAACGCAATAATTTATTTTTGCCGTTATACAGTGATATAAATACTGCGTATAATTATGTAAAAACGTAAAAAATTACGTAATGGTGGACTTAATTTTTTGCAAGTGTGGTTTCCAATTCAGGTGATTATCTAAAGTTAGACCCAAATATTTTTCATTCTCTCAATAATTTCATCGTTTATCATGAGTCGAAAGTTACTGTCAATATTTTTGTTTTTCGCGGAAAATATTAACATATTTTGTTTTTGAGATATTAATTGTTAGTAAATTGTTTAGAAACCAGTCACTTAAAGTGTTTAAATCTTTTCTATCTTTAGGCAAAATAGTGTTAATATAGTTGGCAAAATAAAAAAGGCTTGTGTCATCTGCGTATAAAGATATATCACCACGAAGATCAATTTGGGAAATGTCATTTATGTATATTAAGATTAATAATGGGTCCAGAATTGAGCCTTGAGGGACACCATATTGTATAGATTTTCCATCACCTTCTAAGGTAATTTTCATGATCTTATAAATAATTTACATTCCCAATGTAATCTGCATCTTTTATACAATGATTATCATGTTACAACTTCTGAATAACATCAATGACCCTTGCATATTACGACTATGTAAAGGCGAAGTGTTAATTGGTTTCATCAATCAGTGCAAGGGTCCTCGCAGATAACAACTGTTTATCGTGCTGTAGCTAGCCCAGCTGGCGATCAGTGTGAAGGTATACACATGCGTATAACCAACTAAGTATAGTATCGGCTACTAACATCTGCTGGCACTTGTGCACGAGCGGCGCGAGCGTGCCGCGCAGGTGCTGCATGACGAGGTGGTGCGGGCCGCCGCGCGCCAGCCAGTGCGCCGACTCCACGCACAGCTCGTACAGCACGAACGGCGACACCACCGAGTTCACCGCGCACACGCAGAACTGGTGCAGGTACTGCGCGCCCAGCCGCTTCGAGATGCGCAGCAGCCACTTCACGTGCTCGCCGTACGGCGGGTTCCTGACACGTGACAACAGCTATTACAGGAACGTAATGTAGTCGTTTCTTAAGAAACATTTTTCAAAACCATGTCGTAAATTTCGCGAATACACTATGTAACAACTCTCGTCATATCAAGTAGCCTAAATCTGAGTTAAAGTTAAATTGAAATATAGTCCAATTTAAGAAACTTGAATGATCTGAACTATGCGTATTCCGCTGCGCTGAACAAAAAATTAGATATCTACTAATCAGAGACGAGATTACTTCGACAAACATGTGCAAATTATAATTAGACGCGTGTTTAGTTTGTTAAAACCTATACATAATTAAGTTTTGGATATTTAGATCCAAATAAAACTTTATAACGACACCATACCTTCCAAATTTATTCTGAGGACGGTCATCATGTACGCGTCGCGCTTGAGTCTCCAACGCTAACATTCCGACGCGGTACGCGGCAAGCAGGCGTCTTAATTGCGCCGGCGGTAAGGCTGGGGGCCCCACGCCATTTGCCGCGCTGAGAGTACCGCTGACAGCGCTGACTCCGCTGACAGTGGTCACGGTGCCCACGGCGTTCACTGCGCCCACGCCGCTCACTCCAGCGGTGGGCATGGGCGCCGGCATCGCTGTGGGCATTGCGGCGTGCGCGGCCGGCATCGACGGCGGTATGGGCGCCGGGTGCTGTTGATATACGACGTTCTCCTATAAAAAAGCAATAGACAAACTTTAAACCACTAAACTTAACTTTTGCACTTGAGACATTTTTCGCTTTAGCGAAGAAGGAAATCGAGATAGTATCGATCATTAAAAAATTGTAAATAGAGACCGTGAATAGTTACAAGAGTGCTATACGAGCATCGCTCGACTTAACACTTTAAATCACTCGGATGCTGCAGTAGAGCTGCTGAAGCTCATACTTCACCGCTCGAGCGTAAAAGCTTATTGTTATAGACCATTCTGGATTTCTTTACTAAAAAAAGTCGAAGAAGCTATGTTCAGAGTGTCCTGAACTTGTATAAAACAGTACTCACGTTAACCGGCATCGGTTGCGAGTGTGCCGAGTGCTGCGCGTGCGTTGCGTGTTGCGCGTGTGACGCATGTTGCGCGTGTTGCGCGTGTGACGCGTGCGGCGCATGTTGCGAATGTTGCGCGTGCGGCGCATGTGGCACGTGCTGCGGGAGAGCCGCGTGCTGCGGGTGCGCATGCGTCGGCGCCACGATGCCGCGCACGAAGTACGACTGCAGCGCGTATTGCGCACCCGGGTGTGGTGCCGCTGCGCCTCCGAACTACGATACATTTAGTTTGTTTATTAACTTTTTTTCCTCAAAGATGTTATAATAAATAGATCTCATGAGCGTTGTCCTGTCCAGTAATAGTGTCAACCAGTGCCACCGAGATCAATTGTATTTTCAAACTATCCAAAGATCCACTCAAAGATGCACAAATAACTTTATCGAAATCGGTGCATTCGTTTAGAAGTTAGGTGATCAACTATATACTGAAGAATTATATATAATAAGTATACCAATTAATATTCAATACTTGAAGTTAAGACAGGACAATATGTGACGGGTCCGCTAGTTCACAGTAACGATAAATAAAAATGTATTATTATAAGTAAAATGAACATGAACCTGCGGCGGGTGCGTGACCTGCAGCTGGTAGATGGGCGGCGGGTAGGGGTGGTAGGCGAAGGGGTAGGGCAGCGGGTAGGGCAGCGGCACGGCGAGCGGCGGCGGCGCGCGGTAGGCCGGCTCCTCCGGCGCGCCCTCGCCCTCCTCGCTCGCCTGCCGCAGGTACAGCTCGTGCCAGTAGCGCGCCACCGTGTACAGCACTTCTGGGTATACGCCGCCACCTGCACACACGAATAATATTCTTCTAGTCATATTATTATTTTTATTTTGGTTGTTACTTTTACGTGTGTGCACAAATATTGTCTGTAAGAAATTTATGCTTAAGCGATAAAATCACCTTTTGTATTTTTTTTCTTTCTCTCTACATTATTGTATATTTGTATTATATTGTTGTATATTAAGGAATTGTATTTGACTTTTTTTATTCCATTACTAAAATATTATTTTAAAATAGGCAAAAATGAACGCCATAAAAATTATAAAAAATTGAGATTGGTACTATCGGGTAAAACAAAGTGAATCGCATTGACAACCCAAGACAACAAACTACAAAAAAAAAATAACAAATAAGTAGGGTGTATACTACATAAATAACAATAGCACATCGGTGTTTACTTATCGGGTCACCTTTGGCGGCCGCCTCGACGGTGAGGCAGGCGCGCTCGAGCATGGCGTCGCTCTGCTCCTTGCACTGCAGCACGGCGCGCTGGATCTCGTTGTAGTTGAGCGCGTGCGCGTGCGGCAGCACCGACAGCGCCAGCTCCGCCGCCGCGCGCACCATGTGCACGTCGCAGCCGGACGACGCCTGCGACACAACACCACGCTCAATGGGCTATTCGACTCATCAAAAATAATGATAAATCTACTGCCATTTGCGTAGATTCTTTTAAAAGCAACCTATATTAATAAATAACAAAAATATATAACATTTTCGCCAAAAGACGTAAAATAAATTTTATTACTTTTGAGTTGAAACAACGTGACTGTAAACGATTGTCTAATGTTTTTTGACGTCACTTATCTGTAAACTGTCAACCAACTCTTTTGTTTCCAATGTCATTTTACAGATCTGTGACGTAACTTAAATTGATTCGCACCATATTTTATTTGACAGCGTTTTGACAGCTAAAATGATTACTGTATTTTGTAACTAGTTCTTTAAATGAAAAAGTTGAAATAATTAAAAATAAATGCTATTTGTGGGATCCTTATCGATCACTTAACGATGTGAAATGAATGTTAAAAAGTAGTCAAATAGCCCATTAGCGGGCGACTATAGTTTGACCACAACCGCTGTACCGCACGTTAGGAAAATTTTGATTTTCCACTGGATTTGAAGTGCTAAATTTGTGTTTAAATACATCTCGTGCCTGGCGGTGTAGGAAAACATCGTTAGGAAACCTGCATGTGCCAGATGTATATCTGCCAACTCGCAATAGAGCAACGTGGTGGATTAAGATCTAGAGCCTTCTCCTTAATAGAAGAAGAGGCCTTTGCCCAACGCCGGGACATTTACAGGCTGTTACTTTTCTATAGTTTGACCGCAACCGCTATAGTGATAGCGAGGTAGGGACCCTTAAAACGAGACTAGTGACCACCGTGAGCCGTCGCAGCTCACAGGAACGGTCAATCCTCCTCCCCCTTTATACATACCCTACACATACCCTACACGCGGCACAGCTGTTGTGGTCAACATATAAATTATTTCATTACTTATTTATATAGATACATTTGTATTACAAAATTCAAATATAGCCGCTTAATCAAAACCATCTTAGAAATCAAGAAGTCTATTATCATCAATAAATGATATAAACAAATGATTTAAATTAATATTATTAGAATATATATTTACTTTATCTGCGATACCAGCAGCTTCTGGTGGAGTGAGATGACCCTCCCAGGCATCAATCAGGAATAAAATGGCAGGTGCTCCGATATCCATTGCTTGTCCTGTAATTAAGAGGATTAAGTTATTAAAATATTAAACGTAACTTTATATATTTTTAAAGTAAAAAGTTAATTTAACTAACCAGTAATCCAGCTGACATGTGATGAGTAAGTGCGACTGAGCCAGTTTGCGCTGACACAATTGTGAAGCCCTAACGCGTAGAGTCCCAACTGGAATGCCGCCATATGTAAGCCCCTAGACAAATTAATACATAGATATATTTAATAACCATTATTACTACAGAATTAAATACAGTGTGTTTTATATTGTTTATTGCAATGAAAAATTGTAAGTTGTTTATCAATACGTAAAAAACATGTAAACCTTTCACATACAGAATGTTCAGAAATATAAACAAATAAAGTATATAGATTAAATTTCTATATAACTAAGTTTACCTATGCGGACCATGATGTTCTCTCGCACAAGACGTTTGAGTGAAGAGACTCGTACTGGAAGAGCCGCCGGCTTTGAAAAGCACGGATTTAGCCAACTCGAACATAAAGTGCGCTGATGCTTCTGAAGGCTGGTTAGGTACTGATGGGTATAACCGTTTTCCCTTGTATCTGCAAAAATGTTTTTAAGCAATTAGTTAAAATCTTACTGATCTCAGCTAAAATATTTATATTACAATAAGTTAAGATAATTAAGCTTATTAACTGGATGAAACGTTTTCGTTTTATTTAATAAACATTATATTTCGCATTTTAGAAAAAAATTAAAATTATATGGACTACAAATCTTTTTAAAACTAGACTTTTAGTCTAAAAAGTTATGATTTTGATTTTTAACAAAGATATTTTTAGTGTATGGTGCACCATTTAAAACATACTTTTACAAATCGATTTTTTATCCATTATTTTTTCTCCACGGTGTATGAATAAAGTCATAAAGTCATAGTCATCACAAATGTAAGTGATAAGATCAAAGTAACCTCGAGTCCTTGAGTCGTGGCAGCGCTTGATGCGGCGGCGCGTGGGATGCGTGCGACGCGTGAGAGGCGGGGGGAGAGGGACCGCCCTCCGCCACCGACAGGCGCTCCATGTCGCCCACTAACGGGCATGATGATGCCTGCGACGATTATGTTGCATGTAATGTTTAATGTATATTACACCGTAAAATTGTAAACTAAATCTCACCAGTCGATAGATTGTAACATTTTACATGATGACATATACTATACACGAATTATAATAAAATAAGTAAATAGATGTTTCCCAAATAACAACCACAGTATCCTTGTAGAGGTTAAAAAGCTGACTTACACGGTAACGTCACTTTAATCTTATTGCTGTTATTTACGTAACTTACAATTGAAACACTTCGCAAAAAATATCCTCTTAGAAGAAACCTTTGACCACGCTATTTTACAACCTTATTTAATTATAATATAATTCGTAAATATAATATCAGTTCTACTGATATAACTCCCAATAACCCTACAACTCACCGACTGCGGTATGACGGGCGCGGCGTGTTGCGCGTGCAGCGCGTGCGCCTGGTGGTTGTTGTACAGGGCGGCGTCCGTGCGGTACGCGGCGAGACGCGGGTTGTTCGTGTAGTACATGCTGACCATCGGGCTCTTTGTTAGCTGATGGATCTCGCGGTCCAGTAACTGAAAATAGGAGGGACTAATTAATTATCGGATAATTTACTTTAATGATAAATAAAATTTATTACTTTACTAACAAATAAGAGCCATAATTTAAGTTCATACTCTAAATAAGCTAACTCTGGTGCCATAGCTGAAAAATATGTTCCCCAAAAAATACATAAACTTACTTTATATTGATAATTAACATGACAAAAAAGGAATGGTTAATACAATCAGTGGATAAGTCGATAACAGTTCATATATTTCAGATTTACTAAATCTATAAAAAAAAACTGTTAACATACCTTATTCATGATCCTTGCTAATTTAACTGGATCGTCCTTGTAGAAAGACAACAGAGTGATCGCCAATTCCCCGCGTTGTCGTCGCGTTCCCTCGCAAAGCAAGGGATGTTCTGCCTCCGACACATTCGCTTTTAAGCCCAAGGCTGCTACGGCTGCTTCGAAACCTAACATCTCGTCGGTTGGTAATCTTGCCTGGTAATAAAAATAAAGAAAAAATACGGTGACATTGTACACAGTACATTTTGTGAACCATTACTATTACATAATTATTTATACTACTGCTATTCGTCGTCGTGTCATTTAAATAATGTTTGCAAGTCTAAATACAAATTCCTTTTTCATGAAATAAGTACAAACAAGCATTCATAGAAGTATACTTAATTAAAACATGTAAATAAATATGTATATTTTGTATTGTCGAAACTTACCGGGTGTTTATTTTCTTTATCAGTGGCCGACAAAACGAGGACATCGAACAAGAAGCTCGCTAGCGCAATAGGAAGCAAGGCCGGACCACGATTCCTGAAAACGCAAGATTATTACACCATCACAACAACAATTTAATTACAAAACCTGTAAGATGTTACCTTAGAGTTCCATCTCGCAACTGCTCTGCCTTTTCTCTAGCCAAGGTAAGTTGTTCGACTCCAGTAGGTAGTTTCTTTAATAAGGCAACGAGTTCAGTTTCCTGGTTGTTAAGTTTTACTTCGAGAGCTTTAGTACTAGCGGGCGGGCGTGCCATCTCCAAGGCGTATAGTCCCACTCGGAACGCCAATTCATGATGCTCATTGAACTCCGCGAGCACCTATTATATTATTACAAAATTAGAAAGAGTTAAATAGTTTACTAATTATATTAAGAGTTAAGTAACAGATGTGGATCATTAATAAAATGAAACAATTCAAATTGAAAAATATTAAAATTTAGGACTAGCATTCACTAAATGGTGAAGCCGCAAGAGCAAATAGAGCCCAATCAACATATTTTACAAAATTAAGTTAATGACGTTAATGCAATATATTGTACTTGCATGCAAAATGACTCAAAAATATTTAAGAAAATATTTGAGAACAAGAACAGTATACATCAAGATGTCAACTCTGCAGATGAACCTTTGTTGCTCCTACAACCTGTTATCGTAGTATATTACACACAGTTACAGTATACTAGTTTAATACAAGCAATACTAACGGTGCACAAGAAGGCGCACTTGGCGAGCGTGGCGGAGGCGAGGCAGGAGAGGCGGTGGCTGGCGGCGCAGAGGCGAGGCGACGGCGCGTGGCGACGACGCGCTCGTCTCGCCTCCGCCGCCGCGCTCAACACTGAGCCCACGCTTGCGCCCACGCCAGAGCCGAGTGGACGTGATACCGCTGCGAATATTATTATGATTACACTGCTGTATTATTAGCATTGCATTTTTATTTTTGTACAAGTAATTTTGTAGTAGTAATTTATGTACTATGTTACGCAATTTCCGAGAGTGTCTTGCAAAAGGATATGGTGCGTCACAAGTTTGAGAGAATGTATAACATTACTATTTTGTTTTTATTTTGATAAAATTGCAGGTAATGAAAAAAACTCAGTGACTGGCAAACCCGTAGACAGAAGAGTAGTAATTAAATGAAATTGAAAAATTGGATACATAAAATAAATAAGTATTTTTTTATATATTACTACTTCATTTTTGGCTAAATACTCCACATATCAACAGTAAACTGGCAATGTCCTAACTTAAAATTTAAGTAAAATCACTGTGACAGGATTTATACTATTTGCTATCTATTAATGTAGTAAAAAAAAGAAGAAAGTTGTGGATGGTTACATACATATATAGTGATGGGGGAAGGAGAGGGTCAAAAATATTTAAAAATACTTTACGTAATATCCTTGAAAACCCCCTTAACTAGTTCCAAGTTCCAAGTATCCCGTACCGTACTGACCGAGCGCGGGCGGGCTGGCCAGCAGCTCGGCGGCGAGGCGCGCTCCGAGCGCACACGCGTCTCTCGCGTGCCCGTGCGCGTGCAGGCCCTCCGCGCGCGCGAACGACACCTCCCAGCCGCAGCCCCAGCTCGCTTGCGAGCCGCCTGGCCGGCCGCCACCGCTGCCGCCCTGTTGGGAGACACTCTTTATTGGATAAATGTTTCTTAGTGTAAGTTGAATTTATATAGGTATATAAAAGTCGTGTTAGTTACACTATTTATAACTCATGGCTGTACCGATATGGCTAAAACTTGCCGGGTAGGTTAAAACCAGAAGACGGACGTAGAATACTTTTTATCCCGTTTTCGTCTGACGGCATAAAACGTGTTGTAATGTAGGGTGCGTTCAAGTACTAGTTAGGACAACATCTATCGGATCCACTAATTACACACTAAAATAAGACGTGATTTTTAAAATCTTGGAGCTTATAGGTAAAATTATATCACAAAAAGGAAGTAAACTGAAAATCGTCGTATAAAACAACAAGGTAATTCAGGAACTATTAATAATGTAAAACAAGTTACACAGACGTTATTCTGATTAAAATTGGCGAGGATCCGGGCCGCGCTCACGCGAACAAAGTCTATCAACCTAAGCTACAACCAGTAGACAAAATAGTTCACTTCGTCTAGTACTATGAACAACACGGCCCGCACCGCATGCACGTTGCCCTGCGCGGGGCCGGCGCCGTCGCTGGCGACGCGTCGCGCGGCGCTCGCGTCGTAGTAGTAGAGGTTGCAGTCGTCGTCGGACACGGAGTCGTCGTGCGACACGCGCCGCGCCGCGTCGTCCGAGGACGCGCCGGCCGAGCTCGACTCCTGCGAGTCCGTGTCGCCGCCGCTCGCCTGCAGGATCTCCTCTTCGTTCTCGCAGAAACCTTGGGTTACATTATAGTATGATTTAAAGGAAATAATAGTATGAAAAGTATAAATTGCATTAAGATATTTCAGTTCAATTCAATTACGCTATGAATCCAAATAATCACCAGTGATCATATTATTATATTAATGATATATTTTATACCTTCTGATGAAACACTGGAATGATTCCCGTCACTTGGACCGGAATCACGTACTAATACATCACTTGGCCCCTCGCCAGATCCACAAGCCTGAAGAGAGAAAACCCTAGGTATTTATTTATTCAATTTGTACACAGCATTTTTAACATTTTTACTCTTTAATACCTGACTGGATGGCCCAGGGACAGCTATATCAACTGTAACGCGGTTGTTTCTGTGAAGTAATTTGCGATGACCTATATGTGACGGATCTGGATTTGTCAAACGATAACTCAGCGACATCTCATTATTTAATACGGCTTTTGATGAATTAACCTAAAAAAAACGAAACAAATATTTTTTTATTAATACTATTACATACAAGATTCATACAATATAAAGATAGAAAAATTCCAAACCTGATGAACGCTATCGTTCTTGTCCGTATGTCGGAATATGGTGAAGGGACTGTGGTAGAGCGGATTCAAGTCTTTAGTGTACGTGACTCCAGGTATCTGGTAATCGTCCCACTCGAGGAAGCAGGCCTCCATGGCTGGATGGAAGCCAGGGAACACTTCGTTCTCACTGATGCCGTTGATGTATGGCGGATGTGAATGTGTGCGTGAGTGGCGCGGGTGTGATGACGACGTGTTGATGTGGCTGCTACGATTCTTCGCCACCTGCGCGTGCGCATATAAAATTGTGATTAGAAATATTACGATTAAAATTCCTTATGAAATATCACATTCGATTACATACTGTCTCAAAAACTAGAAATAAAAATATTGAACATTTTCGCTGACAAGCAAAAGTAAGCAAAGTTCTTGATCAATTGTCTTAAATGAAATAAACGGAATCTTGATCAAGCAAAGTTTTGACGAGGGGGATTTGCTAAATCGCTTATGGACAAAGACCAATTAGACAAAGAATTTAGCTATTTATGTTTCTATGATTATTATTTATGTCAATAATAGTCAAACTAACATATTATAAGTGAAACTAATATACTACTAACTTTAAGAAAACCATAATATATTATATGTTACCCTACCTACGCTACAGTGTATAACAATATTAAACGCTACAATATTTCGTTACCTTCTCGAGAACTTTCGTGTGCCACTGCGCGAACTGTTCATGCAGTGTGTCTCGCTCGTGCGGCGCCAAGCCAGGATTTAATGCGGCGAGTCGCCACAGCACTACCACCTAGATATTAAATAATAACGAAATATATATAAATCATTATTTTCAAAAATGAAACAAATTAAAACATTGATAAATATTTAAATATTTTACAATACGATAAGAGACTACAATTTTTTTAACCTATTTGGATATATACATCACACGTTGCACAGAACGAAAAAATAGGTATTACACTTTTTACAAAATTAAGTTAATACTGTTTCGGGATGGGTATGAAAAAAACTTTAATTGTATATTAACAACTTGTCTTTGCAATGTCAATATCTATCCAAGTAATCTCAACTCTGATTGGTACATGCTTAATTTTTGTTTTCTACGCACATAGTTCGGATCATTAAATTTCATGAATGACTATAGCAGGTATAGCGGGGTTTACCTCGTCGCAGAGCGAGGAGCAGGCGTGCTGCGCGGCGGAGTTGCCGGCGGCGCCGTGCTTGCCGCCGCCGCCCCACGCCACCAGCGCCGCCTTCGTGCTGTACCACCACACTATTATCTGTAAAAACGCAATTTCATTACAAAATTGCTTTCGCGAATGTTTAATTTAATGTAATTAATTTCAGTACCTCTTTTCTAGTTTCGTAAAAGTAATAGAGTCGTAAAATTAATGGTAAAGCTGATATTGTGGCGTCATCAACGTAAACCTTGTGACAAAAATTGGTAGTTTCGGTAAAATATTGCGCAGAATATAGAATTCGCGTATAATTTATTTACGCGATTTTTATAATTAAACCTATGATTTAACAAAATCAAAAGTTTATATGAATAATAAAAATAATTTAAATCGATCACTTGTCTTTTAACGTAACGTTAAATTATGTATCTTCACTAAACATTAAAACACTGCCCAAGATAAACATAAAGAACAAACGACACAATCGAGGGAATAACCATAGAACAATGAAGAAGGACGGGGAATTCCCAATTCTTCAACCAAAATAATCAGAGGAAAGGCGCATAATCTGATATCAGATGATAGATATGTCAATATATAACGTAACACAGTCTGTAGTCTGTACATATCCCACTGATGGGCATAGGCCTCTTTTCTTATTAGGGAGAAGGTATGGAGCTTAATCCAGCACACTGCTCCACTGCGGATTGGTGGATATACATGTGTTAGAATTTCTTCCAGCACATGCTTCCTCACGATGTTTTCCTTCACCGCCGAGCTCGAGATGAATTTAAACACTAATTTAGCACTTGAAAATCCAGCGGT
>DVXP01001227.1:0-15770 GCA_018235645.1 Junonia grisea | reverse complement strand
AGGTAAATTAAAATTATTTATAAGTTGTTGTAAAAATTAAATAGAATTTTATATAGTTCAGTAAATGTTAATTTTTTCTTATATACTTACAATAAAAAATTAACCCACAGTGCACACATCCTCGTTCGTATCACCCCAGTCCTAAAAACCGTAACGGAGTGGCAGGCGGGTGGCTAAAGTGCACTGGGCATCGCACGACAATATTGCGCAGCTTAGCAAAGTTTCCTCACAGGGAGAGTCCTGTGAGGTAGATCCAGGTTGAGGTTGAGCGGACCCTCTAGTTATCAGTTGGGTGACTTGTTGCCAAAACAGGAAAGAGTAGGCTAATATGGATTCTGTCAAACTCAGTACTAGCTCCTCAAGCGAATACCTCGCGTGCGTCATGAGCTGAGGAAGCTCCACCCGTTGCCCGGTGGTGGTCAGTATAGTGCGCATACCGATCTCTGTGGAGATATACCTCCGCACATGTGAGAGCGATCCTGCCGGCCTTCAAGGCCTGGATGAAGGAAGCGACGATTCAGCTTCCGTCTCACTCAGATACTGACCGGTCACAGTTGTTTTGGAGAGTACTTATGTAAGATCGGAGACGAGGCAACGGCGATTTGCTGCCACTGCGGGGCGAACCAAGACACTGCCCAACACAAGCTGGAAAAGTGTTCAGCGTGGACCGCTGAAAAGCAGGACTTGGTCCAGGAAATCAGACAAAATCTCTCTATACGAACCGTCGTATCGACGATGCTACGCAGGAAAGTGGTGTGGTATTTACGATGCCTCGGTCGATAGTACGTATTATTTTTGAAACAAGGTGGGTATGTTGCGACCCGGTAATTTATTTTCGTGGCCCGGTACTGGACCGCGACCCGGCTAATGGGAAACACTGTCATAGGATCTTGGTGTCATGTCAAATCAGATGAATCGGTACAAAAACTACGGAGCGGATTTTGGTTATATTTTACAGTCATCTCTATAATATCAGCATACTTCTATTATTATAAAGAGGAAATATTTGTGTGTATGTATGTACGAATATACTCAGAAACTACTGGACCTATTTTAAAAGTTATTTCGCCATTAGAATACTGAGAATAAATACATTATTTTAAAAATTCATACCTTTTTACAACAAACTTTGTTAAGGCCGTGCGAGTAAATGTCAATAGGATAGGGCGGCAAACGAGCTGACAGATCAGCTGATGGAAAGTGAATGCTGTCACCCATGGACATTTGCAAATCCATTGCTCACCCACGGTATGATTCCCTTGATAGTGTCACTACATCAGATTTTTGCGGCATAAACGGCCGTGTCTTTTATAAATAAGTTTGATGTTTTTATGGTTTTATAGGGTTTTAACATTAACTCGATACTTCCACACGTTTCCGAGATAGAGGTCGTTACAGACAGACTGATTAAGTGATGGAAAACAAACTGATCCCATTCCGTTTTCTTCTTTTGAGATACGGAACCCTAAAAAGACTGTTAATATTATTACTAATTGCTTGGCCAAATCTCTTATAATTTATAGAAATAAAGCCTCAAATCTCTACCATCTAGAGCATAAGACGAATAAAATAAATAAAGTAGGTACTAGAAAAATTAAAAAGCGTTTGCTCAGTTTCTGTGTGCCCTTAATTCTTGGCTAAGAACGATTCTTTCTTTACACTCAGCTATTGAAAATGAAAAATGAATTTCTGAGCATTTTATATTCTTGCTAAAATTGAGTAAGCTGTTCGCCATTTTATTAACTGCTTATTGCTTTTTATTTTCTTGTGACAAAAATATTTTTTTAATTTACTTTTTTATTGGAATACATAATTGTCTTCAAAAATAGATAACCTTTTCCTTTTTAGAGTTGGTTAAAAACAAACCTAACTGCGATGATTTTGTAGAGACAATATACATTTAATAATATGTCAATACCTACTGTACATGTAAAAAATAAATTTGACACACAAATCTGTTAGCAGATTTCATCCATTTATACAGACTATCCTGAGACAAGAGACATTTATATCCTATCCAAAAAGCCAGAACAGAGGTAATTTCAGTGTTACTCGCATTGCGTAAACTTTTAACTATCCGGGCGAAAGTGCTACAGCCGGGAACAAGTGACAATTCGTACTTTAATTCGCCCCAGCGAAAGAATGTCAATGACTTTAAAAATGAACAGGGAATCGCAACAACACACTTTCATGAAGACGATAATTTACAAGATATATTTCATTACAAAACAACCGCTGAACTGTACAGAACAAGGAAAACAATGAACCGCCGCCATCCAATCAAAAGAAGTCGTTGAAACCTCGTTAATTAAGCCCCTTGACATGCTTAAAAATAAGAGAATGCCATGTCATAAGCATGGAAAAGCGTAGACTTCAAATACATCAGGCAAAGAGTAACAATTCGTTAGATCAGGCAAAGTTTTAATGATCCAACAAGGAGTGGTCGCCAGTCGAGTACGAGTGGCAATTTGCACGTTAAAAATACAACGGTGCGAGTAGCTGGCGATTGTTTTTCATTACGTCACGCCGTGACGGCTTTTCCGAAGCGAGATCGCTGTGACGATACCGAATTGTTATCCCATTTGTTATATTTTATTATAAGCTTTCTGTCTATGTTTGTTTCATTCAGTGTTTTTCTCGTTATTACGGATTTTTGGGCGGTGTGTTTAGTTTTATATTTACATACGTTCGTGTGAAATAAAATGAAAGCCGAATTCTAAGAACATAAAAGGTAGTACTGGGGATATCTTATATTACATATTTTGTATTGAATTATGAATTTATTTATTGTACTGAAAACGAGTCGAGTACCTATTCGTTTTCCATTACCTGAACGTACATGGTTTTGCATAATTATGAAAGAATTGAGTTTATATTTTGTTCAGTAATAATAAGCAGTAACAGTCTGTACAAACAAGGCATAGGCTCTTTCTCCTCTTAGGGATAAGGTTAAGGAGCTTTATCCACCACACTTCACTTCGGGTTGTTGAATAGGTATATATTGTTTATTACAACCTGATAGGACTACGGCCAAAATAGGTTTTCAATCCAAATAACATTATCTTTGCATAAATCACTAACATAACTATTTTGAAGGTGGAGAGTAGAGACACTTTTGTGATAACCCAGTTAACAGTATACCACAATCATCAAAGTCGTTACATAAATCCACAAGAGAAATAACACACGTTTCAATCTCAGCGCAAAAGACGTTACAATTATTAATAATCACACCGTAAAACGTGAAAATTTCAATGGATCCCCCATCGGCGGGCCGATTATCCATTAAATAAATTTTATTCGTGATAAGGCGAGGGGCGGGCGGCGGCAAGGCGCCGGCGGGACGCCCCAGTCGCCGCCGACAGTCCGCCGAGCGACGACGTGTCGCTCCCGTCGCGAAGCTGCGCTAATTTTACACGCCACTTATTTCCACACCGCACTCCTAACCATTGACCCACTGACAGTGAATTGTGTTCTTGCAGCGAGTGTGACTTGCTCTCCTGTCGGCGTACTTCCCATCTGTGGAAAACGTAAGTACTCACATTTGAGACAACTTTGACGCGTCTTAATCAACCGACGTTACGGCCATTTTATAGAATGCCGTTCAACCTTGAAATGTTCAGTATTTTGGTCATTGTATCACTTGTGACGGATCTTTCTCCGTATCGAAAGTTTGAGTGTAAAGGTCTTCATTTAAAAATAGCTCGGAATGGATTTTCATATAAGAGTATCTGGGTGTTGTTTGCTTTCGGGCTCTTACCGTTAATATACTGGTGGAGTTTGAAAACATGTCCCGAAATTATGTCAAGGCTTTAACACCTTGTTATTTTGTGCAATTAACAAAGTTTCGGCTGTTTGCGAAGCTATAAAAATCTTACAATAGCGGCGGTGATTACACACATTCTTGCCAATTGCATGCCAGATATCTTTCTATTCTCGAAAACTAAACCCAACTCCTACGGTATAGAAGATTAATTTCAGCTTTGGATTGAACGTGCACGACTCTCATTGTTAAAATTCGTATTACCTTAAGATTAAATAATGATTTGAACAATATATGATATATAACTATATATCATCAAAGACTCTACTAAAAGCTCTTTAAGAGAACATTAGGTAAATCATATTCTTTTAAGGAAAATATAATAGTAACCGTTCTACGATAATATTTCCATATTTCAGATAAGCTTGAGACCGAGATTTATATTCTTATTCATCTTTACTGGGGATGTGTCTCGGATATTTCTTTACGAAAATGAGAAAAATCAAAAGTTATACCTAAAAAAAGTCAGACACACCTAAAATACAAACATTTGGAAAAAAATATGTGCAACAATAGATGTTAACAATGCATAAATGAATTAAACTGTGTTATTGTTTCCATTTTAATAACCATATCGGACCTTTAAAAAACCTATAAACTGAAAATTTCTCTGAAAATTTATCATTACTTATAGAATTCATTCTGGCCACCTTTCACAAAACGATTCCTTATCTGATGAGTTACCATCGCCCAATTTCATCGAAAGCAATAATTTTGTAGTACTTAATATCTCTCATATCTATTGTTTTGTTCTCAGAACAAGTAACTTACAATTAGACAATATATTAGTATTAGCATATACGAGTAACATATAACTAATGTTCGTTGCTTGGTATTCCATTTTTGCAATTAGAAAAGTGATTCTAATAAAATTACAAAAATAGGCGAAGAAAGGGACAAAGTAAAGGAAAGCACGTAAACTGCAACACAAATAAAAAGGCCTGTCCAATCTCGAATCTTATCAGTTGTAATCAAGCACGAAAGGCTGTACAAACAGAGCAACATAAATCCGGCGGGTTATTGATGCGGTACGGAAATTGCTTCCCCTCAGCGCCGGCCACGTTTCCTGACATCACACAGTTTTCACGACACCCGCTGCATTCCCATATTCACATTCTACGTGCCTTTTATACGGTCTCACATGCGGCCTTATGTGAAAACCAAACATAGATCTTAATGTTACTGTTATTCATGCGAAAGTTTCAGGATGGATGAGTGTTTAGATGGATGGATATTTGGATGGATGAATGTTTGTTACTTAGTTTGCTGTGGAACTGAATTTGATGAAACTTTATAGTAATGTAGCTGATACATCAGAATAACATATAGGCTTTTTTATAGTACTTGCCATTTTTACGGTTTTACTTACGGCCTTATGTGAAAACCAAACAACGGATAGATTTTGATATTACTGTTATTCATGCGAAAGTTTCAAGATGGATGTGTATTTAGATGGATGGATATTTGGATGAATGTTTGTTACTTGGATAGGAACGGATATCTATGAAATTTTAGTGCTGTAGCTTAAACGTCAGAATAACATGCAGGTTTTTTTTAACTACTGAGCAGAAACTAATTAAATTAAGTAATTTGTAATAAACTGTGTGGTATATTCATTATCAAAATTAGTTCCGCATTAGCCCTTAGGGAATATGAGGAACGAGTTCAGGGTCTCTGAAAGAAAAGACATGACTTATGTATATAAAGCTTACTTATCAACTAATTTTGTGTGACAAAAGTAAATTTTAATTATTTATATGCGTTTTTGTAGACAAGCCCTAAATCCTTAAGTACAAGTCTCAAGGGCACTTTCATGGCTTAAGAGAGACAAAGAATGGATAAAAAAGATAATAAAGTAAACCTTTAAATTCATAACCTTTATTGTTTATTTTTATCTACATAATTAATCTTACTTTGAAGTTTATTGGGAGTGCCGAAAATTAAGATTCAGAAAAGCATGATTAAAATTCGTATTACATTTAATAATCCAGTAAGTTTATATTTATCTAAATAATGAATTATGATTTTCGATGGAAAATTTAATTTTCTTGTTTACGTTACTTTATTCTGTACAAGCCACTGTCCTATCAACGTCGTCGTCCACATATGACTTGACTTCCTGTAGCCCATCTTCAATCAATGGCCGTCTTGCTGGGCATACACCTCTTTTATCCATTTAGTGATAAAATTCTTTTCTTATTCGATCTATACACTTCAGAAGAAATTTTCCTGCCATTTTTCAAGTTTCTCGGTATATCAGTTCGAAAGATATCATGATTAATAATAAACAATCTATTTCTTTTATTTATATACATGAAGGTTATGGAAACGCATGTAAACATCCTCTTGTACAGGGAAATTCTTCCATTTGAAAGATGATGTTTGCGTCGTAGCGTGAAGCGTATTCAGAAATAACATATCGATTCATAATTCTAAATAAACGTCAGATCAATACAACATCGATATCATTTAATGCCAAATACATATTTCGATTAGTACTGAAACGCCTGCCAATTCCCTGACCATTACTTCGAACATTTCCCCTGTAATAAAATTGAAGTGTACTAAATGTATAGAACTTAATTTTGTAAACAGTACTCTTGAGGAACTTCTAGAATTTTCTAGTCGTATTATTTTTCTATTAACTGATTCGCAATTTAACAAACTATAGGTATTGAAATACTGAAGTGGCTTATTTTATATCGTGTTGCTTTTTATCAGACATAATTAACAATACCGAATTTTGTATTATTTAACTTCATAATTATTTTTCACGAGATCCAAGTGTCAGATGAACGTCAAAAGTCTGTCAAAAGTACTGATTTTTGCAACTAATTATTATTAAAGACCTGACTAAAATTAGATTTTCAGCATTTTCGCTGTCTGGGTCAGGGCTTACCTTTTACTTTTGTCAGACTGCCAGTTCTACACTACAACAATTATTATCTAAGGCTAAATTAAAGATAATAATAGATTGTGAAAATTAAGAATCTGTTGCTTCTTGTACGGAACTCATTGATATTGTGCTTAATGGTGTACTATTATTGGACGGGTCAATGATCTTAATATGATGAATAGCTGGAGATATTTGTGCCAAAATTTTGCTGTCGTTGTTGTGCGTATTACATATACATACATACGTACATTTGAGCAAATCTTGCGTTCGCTTTTGAATTTCTTAGGCAACTAATTTCTTCAAAAATAAGCTGACTCTTAAATATTTTTAGGACCCTATATACGTAGGTATATTATTTACGTGTTTGATTTATACATAAACGTCATTCTTCTTTTTTACTAAAATAATCCTAATTCCAAAAAAATCTTGAATATACCATTAAACGTATTGGTAAAAATATGGACCTATATAAAAATTTTTAACAAGCTTTTTTTCCCGATTTTTCCAACATAGTAAGCACTTTCGTTTCTTTAAAACATTTTCATAGTGAAAGAGAATATTTAACTGTATTAAAAATAATATTAAAAATGCGTACAAAAACCTTTTTGCGTGTCGAGGTACTCTCACATTGTGTTTACGACGTGAGGACGTCACTTTATGCTAAGTAAATCAAGTGCAAATTACATTTCCGAGCTGAATATTTCAAAGTAATTTCTGCGAATTGCTGTAGTTTCTGCGAAGAAACGTCATCTTCAATATTCACTCAGTTTCAAAACGAATTTTAACTCGCTTAAATAAAAATTGCAATGAAAACATTTTAATTTCATGGTTTTCACGAAACCACTTATTTTTGAGTCTTTGGTGACTTTTAAAATTCTTAGTACTAGTAGTAAGTGTGAAATAAAGTTTTGAAAAATGCATTCTACAAGACCATTAGTACCTAATGTACCTAAATTTTACTTTTGATATTACATAAAAAAACATATTGCAAAGAAGACAAGCTGTATCAGATAAAAAAACATATCAAGTGACGTGCTTACAGATCTTAAATCTTATTTACAACACATTTACAGGACCAACTAGCTATAATATTATTGTGTTAGATGAAATATCTTGTGGAATATCAACCTAAAACTTAATCAATTTTTATCGTAGTCTTACATTACTAGGGACTGTGACTATTTTATTTATTTAATATTATAAAGGTAAAAAGTTGTAAGTTTTGCATTATTGCTCTTTCACGGCAAAAGGGCTGAACAATTGTAGCTAAAAGTTGAAATAGCGATAGTTTATTTCTTGGAATAGGACATAAGTAACATTCTATCTCAAAAATGTATCTTAAAACAGACATAAAAGGATTTCAATCAGAACTTAAAAAAAAATTTAAAAAATGTGTAAAAGACATTGTTTATATTTAATATACCTTATCCAGAAAACTTTTAATCATGAAAATGGCAATCTCTCAAATTATAAAATCTGCATACCATATTTAAAGAGAAATTTCGTGGCAGCATCAGATGTGTTTAAAAATTAAACTGGCCGTTACGTAACAAGCTCTTAGCTGTACACAACATTTGATGATGTTACTGTGGCCCAGTAACAATGTTGAATTTGTGTTAATGCATGTACCCAATTTCACGTGTCACTAAAAATGATCTAAGAGCTTGTGAACGCCACGCTTTCCCATTTATATAAAATATCTAGAATATTAATATAAGTATATACATATGTACATATTATATGTTTGTATGTAACGAATAAAGTCAAAAGTCAACAGACCCTTTTTAAAAATTCTTTCACTATTAGGATGCTACATTGTCCCTTATTAATATAGGCTATTTTAAGTACGTATAATATACATACATTTTTAACATTTGCTTTGTCCGTACAAAGCTGCAGCGGATTGCTCGTCGTTTTATAAAAACTATTCTCAGTACACGCTTCTATGATATATATACTACAATTTTGATAATATAATGGTGATTTATCCGCATTTAGGAAAATTAGCCTAACGATGTGCTAGAACTGTCAAAATTGTCAAGCCACGATAAGGGTCGCTGGATGTTTTTCGTGATCTGGGTGTTTTTATCTATTTCTATCCCGTCACACACTTGACACAAGGGTCCATCTCAATGGTTGAGTGTGAAGAGTTTATATTTGGCCGAATTTACAGATCCGTCAAAATCTTTCAGTGATTTGTCCTAAAAGGAACAAACATATATTCAACTAAACGTGCATTCATTGGGAGACAAAATCAAATATCCATTTACACAAGTATCCATCTATCAGAATATATTCGCAAAAGTTCGCGTTTACAATAAGTAATCCAGCTTTTATACGTTTAAAACAACGAAGGTCTGGCTTTCACGGGCTCTTGCTCTAAAACAGCGTTCGGTCACAGAGCGTGGTCCATCTCGTAAAATGCGATAGTAATGGGCTTGGCATGCATTGCTACCAATTTCGATAGAATTGGGTTAAAGCTATATGGGCTTACATTTTTGAAATTCGTTCTAAATCCTTCCTAGGATGGTGTGTCGCCAATTTTGTATATACCATTGAATATGTTAAGAAATACTTTTTGTTAGACACTATTTATGTCCAAGATAAGGTGTCTATTAAAAGTAGAGAATCTTAAATATAAATTATTGTATTTCTAATCCTTATAAACGATGAACCATACCTTCATTTCCTTCCTTTAATTAGGAGGAATAATTTCTATAAATGATTTACTTTCACTGCTGTTATAAAACTTAAGTATAAAATGATAAATTGATCAATTTTACTAAAACTATTGAATAGTTTTAATAAAATTGATTCTCTTTATAAAATATATAAAAATATGTGTAACTAGCTGTAAAATTGTACCTAAAACGGTGTTGTCTACGCCACATTTATTTACGTAGCAACCATTGATTAATAAGGCATTACAGTCTGATGAGTACAACTATCGACCTTTATATCTGTATTCTAGACATAAAGGTGTTTTACAATATCTCTGGTAAGACCTAGAGACTTGAAATTTATCTAGAATATTCTTCCAGCAGTATAGAAATCCATGAAGAAGAGATTTTATAAAATTTCCTGAAGGAGTAAAAGTGGTAATTGGTTTGTGAACAAAATACGTAGAGGTCGTGAGTGAGCGTAGATAAAAAGATGAAACATAAAGTAATAAATGAGCCATATATTTCCGAGTAGTTTTCAAGTATACTAAGCGATCCAAATTCCATGTATTAGAGATTTTCAAAGCGTTCCGTATATTAAACGACTATAGTATACACCTAGAACTATCTACGTTGTGAATAGTACACCACCAAAGGATACACAAAACGTGAAATTAATCAGCTTTGATTCAACATTTACCTTTAACTTTGCATATAGTTAGCGCAACCCTTCTATATCTACAAAAGGTAACCACAAAGCAATTTTGATCCTATATAAGACTGAAGGGTTAGGTAAAGTGGATAATAAAACTTAAAATTTTCTATTACACCTCGGTCGTTTATAATTGTTGGCTGTAATTTATAAGACGGCCGCAAACCTAAATTAATCCGGTGGGCCAATCAGTAATCTAACCCCGACCAGCCCTTGACATTATCTCACATTCTATGGTCGGGGGCGGGAGCTAAGCGAAGGAGTTATGTCTAAAATTTGACGTATCATTTCAATGAGAAGAATATTTTTTTGTACTTTTAAATTTTAGTTACTTTAGGTACATATTAGTTTTGAATATGATGAAATATAAATGAAATTGGACACTCCACATAATCGGTCCTTCTTCTGTTATTAAATTAGCTGTAGGGATTGACGTAGCCTTTATAAATATCCTGTGGTCCTGTAGCTATAAAATTCTATAAATCTATACCTATACGACTCTATAAATCTATAGCTATTAATCTCAATAAAAGTTAAATAAGTACTTCTAAAGACTTATTGTGTGACAAATTAGGGATTATTTTTTATTATAATACGAATATTGTTATGAATATTTTAAAGAGGGACAGTCAGACGGCACTTTATTACTTTTAAGTTTAATTTGTTCGCTGCCGCCTTCATATAAATGTAATAGTAGTAGAGTAGAAGGTCAATTCGTTTTTATTTGAGGGTCCTTAACTTAGCACGCGCTTCCCACTTCCACTTATAATTTTATTAAAAAATTTGTGTCTGATGGGATAGGTCTTAAAAATACCAATATATTAATTTATGTTAGTCTCTTTTTTAAGGCTGACTTTATTAATTCATTTTTTTGTTTTAAACATAAGTTTGCCAACAATCTCAAGTTTTTGTTTGATACCACGTAAATATAAATAAACATACATATATCATATGTCATGAATACTCAGAGGCTGGTTTAAATAAAAGTAAATGAAACAAAACATTTGGCAATATTGCTTACACACAAAACTATTTTACAAGTTGGCATTCAAATGTGAAGCGTCGACAATTATACGGACATCTGTCACCCGGAAGGATTAAGGAGAGAACGGTCGAATTTATTTTAGAAATCAGAAGAACCGTTAAAGGTTTTAGTAGAAGTTAAGGGGATCAGGAAATTCTCATCAGAATTAATTGGTACTCATTTGAAAGTTAAATTTGAAATAAAAGGGGCCTAAAGAAAAGCCTAAGCCACATTTTTTGTAGTTTCGTTGATTTTTTGACTTATAAACTTTATTATTAAAACATGTCCAACGTACGCAGGAATGAAACACGTTTACAAACAAACAAATTCAATGGAAAATTTCCGCATATAACTGTCCTGTTCCTGGTACCTGTCATGTTACTTTGATAAATCAGTAACATTTCATTAATTAACATAATCCAAAGTTTGTTATGTTCGAATAATGTAGTGAAATGTTAGTGATATTGTTGTGGTTAATTTAACGTTTAGTAAATGTTGCATGTTTTCCAAGTGACATGAATGATTACTTCTGTACAGTGTATTATTTATATCTAGTGTCTGTTAGAGGCATTCCTAATACTAAAGTAACGAAGACAAATGCTAAATAAAATGCAAAAATTATATAGTATTTTTATTTTTTGACAATAGTCTATGCTAATTCAAAAAAAAATTCTATAAAGTACATTTGGATCCAAAGATTAATTAAGAAAATGTTGAGATCGAGAGCTAAATTCGAGGGCTTTCCCATTTTTTCCGTGCTATTCGCTTCTTCTAAGTGAGTAGGGTAAAGAGACATGTTTTTTTTAGATTCTAAATTTCTTATCGCACATGCTAGTTGGAAATAGGAAACGCCAGCCCGGTGCTGTACTTTCGACAGTTATTTCCGTGATATAAAATGTGAATGTCGTTTTCTTTTAGCTCTGCTCTGCGGAATGGACGATTTTAATGGTTGAATTGCAAACTTGGTCAAATTGCACGTGTATTTAACGAGCCCGTTAGACTGAATGGACCTTAGCTAGGAAGCATTTTGGGACGATATTAGTACTGGGATTTTAGAGTAACTAGTTAGTACCTAATTGTGATTTTGTCTGCACGTACCTAATGATTAATGTAGACTTTTTAAACATCATTGTGTATCAGTGCTAACTTTCATTTTTACACATTTAAACCAAAATTCGCCAAAATTGATTTATACGAATCTTGTTGTTGTTTAATTGTTAAAATCTAACTATAATATGTAAAAATAGATAAAACATAACATAAATATAAATACAGTGTATAAAAAGAGCGTGAAAATATGAATGATTTTGTAGTTCATAATATTACCAAATTTAGTCTCTGAACAGTTTTACAAATCCCTGGCTTCACTTGACTTGAATTTGTTCATCGATGCCTTAAAGAAAGGACAAACCGGATGTTTACATTTATGGGACTCCGCGAAATAAAGGAGCAAGATTATGGGATCCTAAAAGCTTTAGAATTGCCTCAACTATTTTCTCCACACTATCTTTATCTGGCCACACGATATAAAGCCAGTAAGCATTTGGCATAAAAACCGCTGTATAAGTATTTTCTAACTATATACTTACACGATTCAGTTTTAGAAAAAGGGCAAATCGGATTTAACGTTGTTTGGCAAATATCTGATTCGCAATGTTTTGTCAAGGCGAAATTTACAGAACTACAATAAACTGTTTAGATATTAAAGCTTTAAAACATTTTTGGGAGTGACATACACGAGGCCGAGGCATGGACATAATTTATGCGATTTGCTTTTAAGTATACGTTAAAAACTGCCACAATACAAACTTAAAATATTTTGATACTTTGAGCCAGCTTCTTTTGAGTAAAAGGCTTCTTTGTTTGTCAGAGTGTAGCTGCTGTTTTTGACAATTTGCGCTATTATCAACACCATAACATGATTACTAACTGTGCTTAAGCAATTAATGAGAATTTTAACACTGACATTTGACGAAAATCTGCAATACGTACAAAGTCAAAGCCCGTGATATTATGCCTAGACTATTAAATCATGTTCATCAGTCGAAACTAGATATTGCGTCCGGTAATATGTTTTAGACTCAATAAATCAGCGGCAATATCGAATATAACTCTCACGGGATCCACAAAATAAAAATAAAAATAGTTGACTCGAACACTGTATTGAACTGTTAATTGAACTGAAACTAATGTAATTACACCTCCCGGTGACTTGTCTAAGTCTTTATTGCAAGTTATATACTGCTGAAGTTTGTAAAGAAACTTTGAAATCTTTTGAACGCTCTTTTATTAACACGACCTATACGTTGGTTCTTATACTTAGGTACACGTATGTGTACTTACTACACATTAATTTTTTAAATGTTTTCGTACACATTACATTCAGTTATGTGTGAATGTAATTCAATATTCACTCTTTACTACCTACTACAATTTTACAGTACCTACGTATTGTTAGAAATCTTACTTCGATGTCTTAAACACTAAATATTATAGTCTCAAATATTATGAACTATAAAATATAGTCAATTCAATAGTTCATTAGCACAACACAATTTTGTTAACCTTTTCACAAAGTAGGTATAATAAGAGATTCTAGTTTCCACGAGAAAATAAAGTACCGTCCGAGTACAGTTCTGTTACTACGGAGTTACGGACACCCATTCGAAGGATACTCTCCGCGGCAATATCTCGTCTAGTCAGTAAATTGCTCACGCGTGCTCAAAACAAGACCAGTGCTCAGTTTGCGCTAGATTGAATTGTTAATTGAACTCAGCTCTGTTCTGTGTTTTTATTCTGTACGCGGTTGAAACTGATATAGTTCTTAAATGTATTTCTTTTATAGAATGATGTAGCTTTGTTGTAAATCTTGTCTTAACAGTTCATTAGTAATATTTGGTCTGTTTGGATTTAATGTCTATACATATTTTCCGTGAAAAGTTCACTTCACTTTTCATTGGAACCCTTAGTAGTAACATTATTAAACCTCATGCTTCACTTCACTTTTTCACTCTCAGAATGTACACAGACGTCGTGACGTTTCTGGTAGTGATGCAACATTTATTTTTGGACAAATCACCGATAAATATGCTACCTATAAATAAATAAATAAGGTGTTAATTACTTTAATACATTCATAGTAACAAACTCGAACGAAACAAACGAACTTAAAATTTCCTGTAATTTCTAAAAAAGCTATAAACTTTTATTCGTTTTAAGACTCATTTTGAGTTAAATCAGTTTAGTCGCATTAACCTCGAGAACAATAACTCACATTCGAATAGTACAAATTTTATTTCGTGATTCGTAAAAATATCGGCTTGAAAACAAAATAAGCGAGGGAACTATGAGTCTTGATGCTCCATAACATTTTTATTATTGCTTTATTGCTTTGTGTATAGTAGGAACATAGATAGACGACGTTTCATTTCAGACAAATGGCAAGGTTCTAGAAACGTATTCTAACTTATTAAATGTCGCAAAAATTGGATATTTTTATTGTTATCCATTATCGTTTAAGTAAATAAGGATATTGCGTTTTTGCTATGTATTATGCCATATTAAAAATAAACATCATTAGGAAAAAAATATTCTGTTGTATATCGTTTTCTACAAATTTAGAAAAAGTAAAAATAACTAAGTAGTACCTTTTCCTAAGTAATGATTGCTAACCATAAACATTGGCAGCATCAAACGAGCCACAAATGCGTTAATCAGTACACAAGCTCTACGTAGCCATCCCGATTTTCATTCAAAATTGGGCCATTTCATAGCGCAGTAACGAGTTTAACTGATACAGGAATTTAAGGGCTCAAGTCCACCTTCCCCTTCTCAGAAATGCATCAAATTGTAAGATCACCACTGACAAATATAAAACCTGACTTCAAGCCCCCCACTGACTATCATCCGAAAATCTTGGCCCCATCATTGGTTAAGCCCTTCCCCTTAATGAAAATCCTGAATCCGCCACCGAATATAATCAACTATAAACGTTCACAGATACAGTAAAACTTTCATATCCAATTTCATAAAATATAAGCCGTAGACAAATAGATATATCCTGTTTTATGCAACCGCGGATATCAATCAATCATATCCATTTCAAATCGATGTCGCAATGGGAAAAAAACTGAAAAATGTTTGTACACAGAACTACTGAAACTTCGTGATGCTTTTATCGTTGAATTCTAAACCTTATGGTAATAGTAATAAAGGTGAGGTTTGTGGGTGTTTTCTATATAAAACGTCACTATGCGTACTATGCATCAGTCATGATGAAATTATTTATAGAAATTGGATGGGATGCACGACCGACCTCTCAATGCACGCGATGGCTTTATTTTATTTTGCGCAGCACATACTCGTATGTAACGTTTGTAGGCACGCCTCTTGGCTTCAAAGCTTATGGTATTAGTTTTGCTAGTATAGCAATTGATTCAAATATCTGTTATTCATTGAAAAGCAATAAAAATAGAGTCGTAAACTGTAAGTCATCAACAAGTAAAAGATTTTCGACACTTGACGTCATGAGACGATTCCAATCCATTCAGAGAAATATATTACAATGAAAGCCAAAGTTATAGTCAGACTTATAAAAGTCTTCTTATATATCTAACGTAAATTCTACGCTACGTTTTATAATTGTGACTGCAAAA
>DVXP01001226.1:0-15770 GCA_018235645.1 Junonia grisea | reverse complement strand
TGATGCAACTGAATTGGCAGCCATGTGTGCCCGACTGTTAGGCATGACGCGACACAATACAATCGTATATCTAACTCCTTCTGTTTTTGAGATATTCACGTCGGCACAACTTACCCGCGGCACTTTCAGCCCCGCTCTCCCCTAGGCTTTTACAAATCTAGCTAACCAAATCCAGTGGCGTAGCGTGCCTTAACGGGGCCCCGTATCAAAAAAATTTTGGGGCCCCAAATTTAAAATAAAAAATGGTTGCATTCAATTGAAATTAATTTTTAGGTATAGATTACTTGAAATGTTTTCCGGAGGTTTTGAAAATTAATCATTGCACATTTTAACCTCCTTTTTGCGAATTCCTTGCACTTTTACCGCCTAGTATCTATACCTTTCTCGCCGCCTTAATTGAAAAAAATGACGCCCAAAAAACAGATTTTTGACATTTTCCACCGACGAGTACCACTAAGCGTCTTAAGCTTTCTCCCGAAACCCTGGACCTAACCCTTGTGTTATGATCAAAATAGGGGGCTTAGTTAAGACGGAGGCTAGCATAATAGTAAGGTCAAGATCCAGAAAGAGCTTGAGAAGAGATGTCGCGCGCGCAAAAGGCTACCTATAGCTCAGGACACTGAAGATCCACGTGCGCCTCTGACGCACCATTATACCAAAGGTATTCCAGACATTGGCGTAACCGTGATTAGTATGGCACTTAAACAGCTCTGAAATGGGATGGCCTTAAAGACTACCCGTCCAATAAGCCTTAGCGAAACTCTTTAACACCGTCAAACAAAGCCAGAAACGAAGTTCAGGAGTGTTGGCGTCTTGTTCTTTAAAAATGTTGATCAGACTTTGATTAAGAAGTAAAGGGCCGACTTCACTTCTGAGCCAAATTTACAAGAAGCTCTCACGGGTCGGTACGAATCGTCTCGGATACTAACTTTCGGAGCAAGGAGCACCGTAGATTATATCCATACTATTGGGCAGATTATACAGAAGATCAAAAAGTATAATCAGCCGCTGTATATGGCATTTGTGGACTACGAGAAAACCTTCGACTACATCGAGATGTGAGCTGTTTCTGAGTCCTTGCAAATTGTCAAAGTGATGATATGTCTCTACAACGCCGCGACTATGACTGTCCAAATTAAAGACGGGGGACCTGATAATCCCAAAGTTAATCACCAACGCGGTGAGGAACGTCATCAAAATCCTGGACTACACTCGATGAGGCGTCAAGACGTGGACTGGCTACGTCAATGGAGAGACAGTAAGAGTTTGTCCAACGACGTCATCATTTTTTGCAGAGACACTAGATAAGCTTTATCAAATGCTGATTGACCTTAATTATTCAACTTTCCCGACGTGTATTTCTTCGTGTATCTTGGACAAAACATTGATACCGTGGAGGTCACGTTCAACAAAAATGTCCTGCCGAGACCGGTGAATGTCGATAGCGATTTGCAGCACTTGTTCGATTTCTTAGCCGAACAAGTGCTACAAATCTCAATTCACACGCATTCTCCTTCGGTTTGTTTTTCTTAGAACAAACCGAAGGAGAATGCGAGTTGAGGTGACTTAGCGGTGCTCGTAAGCTTTATGTATTGATTGTACTCGTACAAAAAAAAAATAACCATTTAAATTATAGGAATTTTTCAGCAATTTCATTTAGATAATTACTTTTTTTTATCGAAAAGTTAGTCATCTATAAAAAATGAATAATTTTCAAAACATCCGGAAAACTTTTCAAACAAAAGTGACATTGTAGATAGCATTTTTCTAATTATTGTTTAAGCCCGTTAGGCTGATACGACGCTAGCTACGCCTCTGACCAAATCCTAAATTGAATTATCGGCAACTTGAAAGTCGCTTTTCGTATGAAAAGTAACGACAAAGGCGATTTAGACACTACATTTTAAGAAGCGATGAAATCAGTGATACTTTTAAAACATTCGATACATTTTACAACACTTCATGCCGCCTTTTGTTGTTGATAGTCATTGAGAGATACCTTTTATTTGTAGATTTTGTCGTTAAAGCGATTAAATCTCACTTGTTTTTTTAATACCTCCTTATAAATGATACCTTTTCATAGCCTTTGAAACGATAAAAGGTGTTCTTCAATCAAGAGTAAACGGAAGCATTAAGAAATGAAATGTATACGTACCAAATACCAATTTCAATCTATTGCAGTTATTGTATTTATGTCCTAATCAATTAATGAGCATTTTAATTTCGAAATCGTGTCTTAAGCCGTTATAAAAACAATAAAATAGCGCTTACCTATTTTCACTAAAAATACTAACCAATAACTTATTCCTTTCCTGTTCCTTCTTTATGATAAATAATAATTATAAAGTAAGAAAGTTTATAGATACTTATTTTGTTATAGCAAAAACGAAAATTTAATTTTTTACTATTTTAATATGCACACATGTCTACAACAAGGGCTGTTAAATTTGACTGTATATTGGTACCTAAAGTATCCGATCCTGCCATTAGTATTACTTTTATAAATATCATATTTCGGCTGTATCAGGCCCTGGGATCAAGCTCCCCCTGAACGTGCACATCAATACATAACGTGCATTTATCTCGTTACAAAGGAACAAATGGCCTGACACAAGTATATAAAACACTCCAAATCTCGAAATAGCATAATGCCCATCATTATACATTCATATGCTTTGTTGCTTACAGTATTTATTTTGAAACATGTCGAGGGGAGAAAACCCTCTTTCCGGTCGAAAGCTCCCGAAATTGCATAAAGAAGGCGTAGGGCACAGCGGGGCGGCGTCACACGACATTGTCATTGGCCCTCCGTCACCCCACCATCGAGTCGCTCCGCCCTGATGGAAATTCTCCCAGACTGTTTATTCCGCCGTTCATTCTGTTGTCGGTTGTCATCGATGCAGGTTGTCGTGAAATATCTCTATTCATAACTTGATTTGATTTGAATTATCTTCGACGAAGTTTACTTTAAAGTGTAGGGAGTGATGTTTATTGTGTAATCGTGATATAGTTCGATTCGTGTTATGCACGCCATGAGTGATTCAGCTGCGTTGGCTGGGATGCTACCCTTCGATTCGATAGGGTTGTATGAGCAGCCGAAACCTCGGTTCATCTTCAAGATGCCCCGTGTCGTTCCTGATCAGAAAGCGAAATTTGAATCCGACGATTTGTTTAAAAGGCTTAGCAGAGAGAGCGAGGTAGAGTAACGAATATATTTCATTATAATTTTTTATTAAAGAATTTTTAAATTATTTCTTCTTAAATAGGCTTTAACGTACCTAATATAATTTAGTACGTAGATTGCTAAAAAAAAAATTAAATGTCCTAAATTTTATAGACTAAAGTGATATTCTTCTATTCTTTAATATTCTATGTATTCTATTTTATTCTTCAATAATAAATAATTAGCAAACTGCTAAAATAAAGTCAACAGGAAAAATTAGCAGGACGACATTTGTTCGCTACTGTTATCATCACTATGGAAGGATAATAACTACAGTCTTGTTTTCCTTCCCGTTTAAATGCTTAAATAATTGAAACCCAATCATTTACAAAATACTTAAGTTTTAGTAATTTATTGATTTTTGTGAAGATGTGTGTGATTTATTGTCATTACTGTTGTTGTCGTAGGTGCGTTACACAGGCTACAGGGACCGTCCTCCAGAGGAGCGGCAGATGCGCTTCACCAGCGGCTGCCGGGAGGGCCACACCGAGATTGCTTTCACAGCCACTGGAACCAACCTCCAGCTCGTCTTCGACCACTCGCCCTACAACAACCGAGGGTGCGACTTCCAGAAAGAAACCGGCAAGGTATGTTGTATTTGTAATGTTAGCGGAACTATTTGGAATACACGATTGGGTGGCTGCCTAGTAACGGTTGTTGATGTCAAGTTGGAAGACATAGCGATATCGGGATATAATATGGTATAGAGAGGACATGTATAATGAGCAGTGGCTGTATTATACGTATTATTCCCTTCTGGACTATCTTTAATAGTAATTACTACTACGTAATTTCAAATTTATTAGTAATCGATAATGTATTGAACTTAATGGCGATGCAATGTAATGCAATAATAAAAAAGCGAGGTCATGAGCTTAGTCATTTATAAGTTAGTGTAGTTACACTTTAAATATTGAATATACTAAATAGGTATATTACCGAGACTAATAGAGAAATAACAATCCATAGTAAGATTACTTACACGCGTACAAATTAATTGATTAACAGGAACTTAATTAAAATTAAACTATTAAATAAATTATAATGAGTCATAGAGACGCAGTAATAGGGTCCGGCAATGACATCATCGCCCAGTGCGTATACCATAGCTGATGGCACGTCATCAACGGACATTTCCGGTCCACATCAAATCCGAAATTAAGACATCAATAACATTCTACTAACGAAAAAAGTATTAAGACATTAATAACATTGTACTAATGAAAAAGGTATTAAGTCATAACGCCGAACATAACGCGTCAGTCACGCTCCGCTTTGACGCGTGTACGAAAGAATGACATCTTTACCAGATGACCGGTTCGCTTAATGTTGATGACTCGAATCGTGCTAATGCATTAATTTTCCAAACATAATAACTGTCTTTTTATTACCTTCAGTGTTAAGTAAGATTAAATAAGTATCGTAATTTATTTTTTAGTTTACTTCATTAATGTAAACTTTTATAATAATAATGTAAAATCAAATTGAATTGAAGGGTCACTTACCTAAAAAATGGCATAAAATAAAATACATAAAAATATAATAAAATACCCTGGAAAAGTCGCTTCAACTTAAATCTTAAGTATTAGGTAAATGTGGAGTCATTATGGTCTCTATATTTCTTAACTACTTTGAAAAAAATAAAAATTTTATACATATAAGATAAGATTTTCCACAAAGTCATTAAAATCACCTGTAATTGTAGATACCTACAAACACCTACGCGCTAAAAAATCCGACTTCACTAACCATGATTGTAACCGACGGGGTTTTCCATCAGAGCTCTGATCTAGGTTAAGCTAACCTAATCTCAATTCTCAATAGTAGCTTCTACGTTTTAAACTTTAAATATGTTTTCGCATATTTTTTACCGTCTTAAGATTTCTTAAATTATTTCAAAATTTTCGAAAATACAAATATCGAGGCCAGGAGGAATACTTACATAATTTAGTTTTTCCAATTCTATGTTGTAATAACATCTCGTAGAAATTTTCCCTTATTAATAATTTGGGTCTAAAGCGTTCAAAAACTTTTAAGGGTTAGGTATCTAAAATAACTGAGCATAACGCCGCGCGTCTCAACTTATCTCTCAGTTAGTTGTTAAATTTTATTATTATTATCCAATTTTCGGTAAAAAAAATCGTGAATATAATATGTAACAGAACAAATATTATTTCGTACACTATGAAGCTTATCTACCGAACAGATTGATGGGCTTAAATATTTCAAAAATATCAAAATGTTCCTTGCGTAGGTATCTATATTATATAAGTACATATATAGAGGTAGCAGAAGCGTTGCCAGACGTCCCGATTTTTTAGGTTCAAATTAAACGTCCCGCGCGGGACAGAATGTCTCACCTTTAAGTAATATCTGGAGTAAAGAAAAAATACTTTGACATCTAAAAAAAATCACCAAGTCTGTGAACTAGGTCTAAAATTAAGTTATTCGTGAAAGGTTGTCATTCGTGAACTAAGTTTTTGTACTAACTGCCCCGCGTTCAACAATGGAATCCACCTTTTTTTCACTGAAAAATATCAAAATCCCGACTTGGCAAGAAAAAATCTGGCAACGCTAAGTATCGTAGGAGTAACTCTGTTTCAATATAAGAAAAAATATCATACTTTTATAAGTCAACTTTTTATAAGTCAACAAATACAGGGTGGTTATGGTGTTTTAAATAAATGAATATAGAAAAACTAAACATTATGAAAATTCGAAGGTTTTTCAACTGAATATAAAAAAAATAGTAAATAACATGGCAATAGTGAAACCGTGGATTGTATGGTATAATAAAAATGTTTTTACATAGTTTTTTTGTTTATTATTAACTGAAAAACTTTTTTAAAACAAAACAATTAAAATCCTTTATTTCTTATTTCGTGTTATTCCACACGTGGGGAAATAATATTAAATTTAAATCCTTTTTGATCATAATGTTGAAGCTCATTCGTAAGTCCTATCATCTCTAATTACGTATTATTATGTACCTATTAGGAATAATTTATCAACTAAACCTAACAATCGACGACTAAAAATATCAAAAACAAAATTGATTTAAAGTACCTATTTTAAAAAAAAAGAACATGATTTCATATCAATATAAATTTTTATTCCATAGTCTTCGTGTAGATATTATTCGTATTATACCTACGTACTTACATATAAATATATGAGTGCAATATTTTAAAAGAACCTATTTGATGAACGATTTTATTGAATTTAGCCCCTTCGTTAGGCTGAAGCCGCCTGCTGGGTCGCAATATGAATACTTATATTTATTTACACTCGGTTCATTTAACAGCACACTCGAGTGTGCACGAGCCCCTATCTTGAAAATTATTTCACAGAATGGAGTGCCATTCATCGAAGATTCAATATTAAATGGATACAGATTTAAACGAATGTTTTAAAAGGCTACTTTTAGATAATGTTAAAGATAGTATTAAAATAAAAATATTGTATTTGTATTTACCGACTTACATATATTTGGCAGGCTATACATTGCGTACAGTGTCTACCTGAAATTTTACTTGCTTGTAGGTATTTAAGTATTATACTTACAAAGTTCCACTAGCGCTAGATTTGTACTAATCAAAAAAGTTATAAAAAGTAATATTTATAAATTAGGCATTCGAGATTTTCATTTTTTTACGTTTTTCATAGTATTTGAAACCTAGTGATATCTTATTAAGTAAATCGACCCATAAAATACAAAATATCGTTTAATTTGTAATTTTCAAAAACAAATAATACAAAAACTGACTTGTCTAAGTGCGTTATACGCATCTACGTCGTAGGGGAAAATTCCCAAGTAAAATCAATATTGGAAAAGCTCCTGTAGGATTGGAGGGCGTCGGGACGCCACGCCCGCCCAGCCAACATGGCCGCCGCGTCGACCTCCCTCTCCTCGACTAATTAAATGACATGTCCTCTGATGCATCCCGCTGTTCGGATCATAAAATGTTATTAAGAAGAATATAAATTTGGACGTAATCAGATGCTCCTTGCATTTATTCTTAATTTTACCAAATATATCGAGATGTTACCAATACTGAATGTATTCATTTTATTGTTTACGTAGATCATTGCTTATTTTTTAATGTCATCTGTAAACATAATTAAATAAAAATAAATACTAAAACCACATCGCTCGTTGCATTCCATATAGGTCCATATAATTTTTATAAACAAAACGCAGGTAATAAAGGAGTAGAACGGATATGATGCCGGAACAAAACGCACGCGATCCGACTGTGCCTCGCTTACCTTCTGTCACGTCTTTCTTACCACAAAGAACCTTTAAAAACCTTTTTCTGTATTCAATTTTTTATTAATTACTAGAAGTCACTCTGCCCACCCTTTTGTTCGCATAGTCGTTAAATATGGGCCACCTCAGGCAGTATTTTCAAAATTCATAAAATTGTACTCGTGATAAGTTTCGACAGCATACTTAGCCGCTGCAAAAAAAAGTGCCTAGAACAAAAACTTTATCAATCGTATATGTTTAATATATTTTTTTATTTTAAAAAACAGGTAGGTACTTATTGGTACTTTTACTTTTAAATTTTCTTTCAAAAAGTGCCCTGTTACAAAAACATTCTGATATTCTTTTGAAATTAGTTCAAAATCTTTTTGCCTACATATTTCACCGCCAACTGCGATATTTTTTGTCCTATTTTTTGGATTCGAAGAAGGTTCTTGTAATTTATTTTACTGGAGTCATGGAGTGACACATCTCTCTTTTGTTTATCAGGCTCACATTGTATCCCGATTTATAATGAACGGCGTGTGCGTGCGGTGGCGGGGCTGGATCGATTTGGAACGTCTAGACGGCGCTGGCTGCCTCGAGCTCGACGAAGAACGCGCTGCCATCGAGGATGCGGCTTTACGAGACCAAATCGAACGATATAATCAGAGACTAAGAGATTTTGAGGACAAGCAGCGAGCGTACCGTGAACACGGCGAGGAGCTGAGAGCGCACTCTCAAGTTCATGCTCAGCGGTGCCATCAAGCTCGCCAACCGCCCCACCCGGCTCATCCCGCTCACCCACATGCAACGCATCCTGTCCACATCAAACCTCACTCTCAAGGTGCTTTGATATCATAAACACATTTTATAATGTTACAGTAAAACAATGTTAAAGACTATTAATGGCTATCTATAAAAATACAAGTAAACTTAGCATAATAAAGCTTCATCTAGATTTAATAGTGAATCTTAAATAATCTTTCTGTAGTCATCGAAATTTAGAAATATAACTATATGTTCTAATTCCTTTTCCAATAAACCAAGTAGACGGTAGAATTCAAATGATCAGATTTCAATTAGGTATATCAGTGTTTCAGTCGTAATTTCACATTTTTGGAATGTTTGTGTTACGCTCTGAGATAAGTTTATAGTATTTTACTTCTACGTTATATTTCTTGATATTCCTTGTCGATATTCCTTTATTTGATATTCCTTGTCGAAAGAGATTTCAAGATTTATCTTGATTGATTAATTCTGCTGCAACCTTGCCTGCCGGAGGTCTAACGTTTTGACAGCGGAAATATTGGTTGAAGATTTTATAGTTCCTGACTTCGCTTATTTGAACTCTGCGTTAGATTATTCCGGTGTACCAATATACACGTAAACATAAATAAAACTAAAATTCAGGGCATAACACTTACCTAGCTAACACTTAGAATTGAACAAAAACTGTTAATTGTTTAAAAATGCGTAATTATTGTGTTACGTGTCGATTACGAGTAACTAATTGACTACAAAATTAAGTAATGACGTAGATTCAATCATTGCGCAAAAGAAAATTACCTGGACATTGAGTAGAACAATATTTAATAATAGAATTGTAATGTCAATAGGTAGAATAACATTTGCATTATTATCTTTGCAATAATGGACTGCCAAACATTATTTAAGATTTATATACCTATCCTTATCTAACCTGACCTATTTACCTATCATTAAAAACAGTTTTCTTTACATTTATAGTCGTAATATAAATTAAACTCAATTATACTCAATGAATACACAAGTAATAAAAAACATAATCATATATGTATATTCTACGTGTCATCTTTTAATCAATAAAATAATTTTAAATTGAATTGTAATTACCATTTTCGTTTTTCTACAAAAATAATGTTATGTTCATGTTTACTTCGTATTCGTGTTATTTATTTTTTAAGATTTTTTGATTTTATGTAAGATTTACGTGCAAAAATATTGTGATAGTAATGTAAATAAATGTTTCTTATTTTAGGAATTGATATTTTATTTATATTTTTATCCTTGTTTTAACGTTATATTATATACTCGATGATATTGAGGTATTCCCAACTCTGAGATTCTACGACGAGCTCAAGTATCTGACATAGAGTCCATAATGTTGAAAATTCAGTTAAGATCTCAATTACAAAGGCCTTTTTATAAAGTCCCGCCCAAGGGACTATACCTATATAGTACATACAATTCTTTAGGACAGCTGTATAGTACGCCCTGCAACAGAGTCTTTAAAACGAAATTTGGTTTTGCAAGCCACCTTCGAAATTAATAAGGTTCGCCGAATGACGGATACATCAAGGAGGGCATTATCAGGTACCTACCGTAAATGAGACTGTGCTTAGTTGTTGATGGTAAAAGAAAAGACATAGAGATATAGGCGATATCCAATTAAGAGAGTTGGTATAGAGATTCATAATGATTAGTTGTTATACATTCTTACCTTCTGATCTATCTTTGATATTAGTAGGTATTTATTTAAAAAAAAGGTATACCGCTCTAATAAATAATCAATTGTCACGTACCTAATTGAAGTAATAAGTATACCTATACAAAATGATGAATAAGATTCTAGTTGATAACTCTGCAATTGTCTCACCTACTTGAGGCTATATTATACATCATAGGCAACAACCTTAAACTGTCTGTAACTTAATCGAGTTGTATAATTTAATAATTATTTATTATGTACTTTATAACTAAAAATTGTAACGGTAAACAGTAGCGTAGCACGAGTGGGCGGAAGGAGCGGTCTTTATTCATGAAAAGAAGGTACAATAATTTATGTAAAAGTTTCAGGTCGCTAAATAAGGAGAGAGGGTGTAATTTTGCTTTGATTCCTAAAATAACGATCAACCGCAAAATGTTTGATAAAACCTAAATATTTGAAAAGTAATAAGCAGTGTAACAGGTCATCCGCACATGGCCTCATGGGGTACCCATGCTACCTTCGCCACTCACGATAGATACCTACAGTAGGAACTAGACCTAACAATTCCAATCTGTATGTGATTCGATGAAAATTAAGTAATTTATTTTTGTTCTGCTTGTTTTCGTTTACAAATTATGTATATACCAATTTTACAATACAACGGTAGGTTACCAACCAACCAACCTAAATGACATAAATTGAAAAACATTGAAATAACTATTTAAAATAAACATACTAGTGTATTCTTTTTTAACTGTCGCTATGCTCATAAAAGGACGCCCACCGACTACGAAGGAAGTTTGACATTACAGCTTTCCTGGTACCATACCTGGTCGTAGATACAGAGAAAGACCCAAAACATGTGGAAAACGATTAGCACTCTTATCCATCCACCTATATATATTATACCATCCACTTATTGTCAGTGCAAATATTTCATACAAATTATCTAGGTGGTCGTCGGTTTTTATACAAAAAAATATTAAATTAAAATAAGCCTATTCGCTACGCACGCCATCGCAATTAAATACAATTAGGCGTCCGTCACATGTTGTACTGGTGTAAAGACAGGCGCTTGGGCTCGGAGTTGCACGCGCGGCGCACCTGTGACTGCGCCCGCGCAACCCTTGCCCTTCGCTCATTATACCCAATTTAGCTCAGGAAATGTTCCATTTATGCTCGTTGAACACGCAGTTAATTGCTGCATTTAAAGGTTGAATAGTCAGAACAAAATGTAACTGCTTTTCATTAGAAAGCTCTGATACATCAATGTTGTTATATCATCATATCCTATCCTATATAATAAATAGCTCTAAATAAAAGTTTTAACAGGTACCTACTATATGCGTCAATATTTTACACACTAAATTCGACACAATATCATGTTCGCTATCTAAATATTTCATCGAGCTTATTTTGCTTTTACGTAACATTTTACACGGAAGTAAGCATTATTCGGAATACAAGCAAATATTTTTGATGTTATCTCAGTTTTTATTGTGACAAACGGCACCTTGACGGTCGAAATTGAGCAGGTACGTCCTTTATCGGACATCATCTCTGATCGATGTCAGCAAAAAACGTAAAGGCAAAAATCGAGGTCTTGTATACAAAGCTTGTGATTTATCAGAGCATTCTTTTTGTGCAAATGGCTCAGGTTGAGAGCGAAGCACCAAAAGGCCATTTCGTGTAATTCCTAAAGAGCGTGGGAACGACATGCGGTGCGGTATGATTAATACTTACACAATATATGTACATGCGTAGTATTTTAATGTGATTAAAATATTTTATGAAAAATAATTCGATTTACTTATGTATCATGACCCCAATGGCGTCATTACAATTGCAAAATTATTGCTCCTAGACTGCGATAGACTTCTAATCTTACGTCTGCGAAATTTAAACGGCTATGGGATTAGCAGTACGGCGTGAAAACAAACAAACAAACTTTCGCATTTATCTTACAACTTACAAATAAAAATAACTTTTATCTTAATTATAAAATTGTTCAAGTTAGCAAAAATATCATGCGGTCAGTATTTTCCCACGAAAATGAAGAACTTAAAAAGTTATACTGTTCCAGACCAGTACTTCCATAAGGTTTCTCTGATACTTTAGATGTCTCATATAACACTTGAGTAACTCGAAGTAAGTTGTACACGCATGTTTGAGGCTTCCATCCTTTAAACGTCTAGTGGCCGCTAAATCTAGCTGTACCTTTTTTATAGCTGTATATAAATATAAATTACTACATCTACTTTTTATACTTATTTTATTTTCTATCATTATGAATTATTCATTAAAATTACATTTATAATTTGATTAGGTAGGTATGTACAGATATAATTTTTACGAAAAATTGTCGTAACTCTACAACTTTATTGTTTACGTATCATGTTGTATCGATTAAAACAGATCTCCGGAACTGAACTTTAATTATATGAAGTCAAAAGCTAAATGAAGCTGTTTGTTTATCCAATAGACCTAAATTACACTGCAGAGCGCACATCAAATAGCAGTGTTTTATAGCCGAGGCATGCAGCGGCACTTTGAAAGCGAGTAGCGCCATCTCTTCCACATGTTTCCTCGAATTAATGTCTGTTTTCTCTGAACAAAACGGCTGTCATAAAACAAGAAGATTACTACATAAAACACTATTGACTGTTTGTTTGTAATAAAAAACACATTGAATATCGTTCTGGATATTTGAGAAATTGAGTTATGGGTATATTCTTATCATCTACACTGGAAGTAGGTTAACCGTATAATTATGTAATTAAATTTTTGTTTAGATTATAGTTTTCGATGTTTCGAGAGCGACAACATTTTGTATAGGTACATACCTACATATATTTTAGACGACCGCTCTGGTGTAATGGTGCTGAATGCGCTATTAACGCCTTCGGTCGCGGGTTCGAATCCCGCTCAGGGCAGATGATTGTATTTGTACAAACATTTGTTCAGGGGTCTGGTCCATGTGGGTGTGCCCACCGTGCCTCGGAGAGCACGTACCTAAAGCCGTCGGTCCCGGTTGTTATCACAATCACCTGATAACAATCGTTACCTACTCATAATAGCTAAAATATTCTAGTCTAAATGGTTACTTGCTTGCCTTTTAGGTTGCGGAGTTCAGACGGCAATCGCTCTGCCTAAAAACAGTAACCTGACAATACCTAAGCTAGAATAAAGTAGAGCCTGGTTAAGTCCTGGTTGAGTTAAGTTTTAACGGTTTCAATACTGTATAATAATATAATAAAATAGGAAATTTTTTGTTAGTTGTCAATGATAAAAATAGTTATTGTTTGAAATCTACCAAGAAATAATAATAATAAAGAAGGTACCTACTTAAACTTTATTATTTCTTGGTATGTTAATACATAAGTAAGATAATTTTTAGGTTTGGTACTTTTATATCAACAAATACAAGAAATATTAAAAATGAAACCATTAATTAAACCAAATAATTAAGGCGGAAAACCAATTAAAATAGTTAAAAATTATAAGACTTATTCTGTTTTTTTTTTCAGCTGTTTGTTAAGAAAATTTTCTTTTAATATTATTGTTCAAAATAGAACATTGCTTGATAGTCTATTATCTAGTCAACAAGTTCAAAAACATGTTAATAAATTCCTGCTAAATCTCAAAAAAATATGTGCGATAGCGCATGGGATTCGAAATAACCTTTAAAATAACATTTTAGATACATGATAAAAATTGCAACTGTTTAGTAACAAAATAAAAAAAAACTACTTAAAAATAAATATTTATTAATATTAACTCAAGAAATAATTACATTCAAGAAATTAAAAAAAATACCGTTGAAGTTGAGTAAATTTCCTCCGTTATTTATCTATCATTTTATTATAATTTAACACTGAAAATAGTGCTTCGCGAGGCCGGGCCGTTACGACATGAGTACGTGGTGGCTAGATAACATTACAATAAGCATTTTTTTACAATATGTTGTGATATTTTAAAAATCTAAAGAAAGTGATCATATTCTATTCTTCAAAGCATATCCACGAAAAGAAATAGGTATCTCGATTATTCAAATAGTTAAGCTAGTGTAAAGAAACGAATAGTGTAAAAATAACGAATCTCCACTTTTATAAAGAATCGGAAAAGTTTAAATAAGTAGGTAATTGACATTTTTTTTTTTTGGCATTCTGGAGATCTTGCCAGATTCAGATACTTATGATATCGGGACGCTATGATGGCGGTTTTGACGTGTGTCCACTTCACTCATAAAGTTTCGTATTAATGAATACATATCTATTACAAATTATATTTTAAGGAGCAAATTGCCGTTCTTTGTCAATAGCGACATACAAATAGAATATACAAACGTACAAGAAGATCGCGTGATGAAACTTGAAAAAAATTAGTAGATATCTATTTTGTTTTTTCAAATGCGCACGGAATTCGGTGCGCTTACCTCATATAGGAATTTGTAGAAAGATATGGGAAAGATGATGAAATAAATGTGTATATAAAAATAATGTTAAATAAAGTTCAAGTCGAGACTTATCTAGTAGGTAGACCATATTTTATCAATTTAATATTTAAATACAAGTGAAGAGTAGAGACATCATTACTAATTATTAGGCACGTGCGAGATAATCCCTCCTAATAGAGGGCGTCCGTCGGCTTATCCCGAGATCATCAGGTGCTCGAGCCGTGCGCCGCAGATAAGCCCTTCATTGCTCTTCGTACCTAATACATGGAATACGTGGGTACTATATATTTGAATGAACAGTGCTAATTATAAAATCATTAGTAGGTATTCAGTAGGCTTTAAAAGCAGAGTAAAGTTTCTGGCCTATATGAGTTATACACACAAATAATTACTTAATTATCTCCCTATTATTCCCTGATTTCATATATTAATTTGTAATTGTAATTTGTAATTGTTGTAATAATGTATGTATACCATATATTAATTGTACCTATACCAAACTTTCATCTTTATTCTTTACTTATCAATTATTTATTTACAATCAGTCAATTAGATATGTAAAGGAAGGGGAATATGTTTGTTAATCAATAGATAATAATAAACAACGAAATTATATCACAGATTGTTTTAAAAACAATCAAATGATAAACTCAGGTTGTTTCCCACTTATTTGTTCGAAAAGTATCTGTCAATTCTGTCCTATATCTACTAGTTCCGCAAACGTAGACACAAACATTTTTGCTCAGTTATCAGTGTCCAAAGCAAAAATGGTATCTGCACCTCAAGTCATTTTCAGAGACAATCTCATTTTTGGGGTTTTTCACTTTGAAAGGCATTTTGATTAGGTTGCTGATATCGGCATTTCCTACAATTTAACTTTTTATTTTTATCGACATAACTCTACATACTCTTTTTTCGTTAGATACTTTTACACCTCTATTCAAAATGACTTGAACCCAAGGCCAACAAACAAGTTAATTTAAAAAAATCTTTCTTTCTCTGTCATTCACAAATTGACAAAACTAGGGATGCCAAAAACCTTTTAAACATCGATAGTTAAACGATACAAAAAAAATCCATTTTAATCAGAAAAAAAATCAGTATACGACTTAAGGATGTGTGTAACTCCTCCTCTAACTTATAAGATATTCTAAATACATGACAGAAGTGATCACACATCATCTTTTGAAAGACAAAAATGCATGTCCATGTTATTGGTGCCGAAAGGAGACAAAATGGAGTGAAATTGGTTGAGTGATATCTACATATATGTTACCGCTTTCATCTCATTTTTCCACGCACTACTTTCACTAGGGTCTGTTATTATTTCTGGAGATTCCTGGAGAGTAAGGCATTGCAACTAAAACGCTCTTGG